>PVHY01001696.1:0-148763 GCA_004024945.1 Uropsilus gracilis
TGGCTAAAAAAAATGTGGTACATATACACGATGGAATACTACGCATCCATCAAGGAGAAAAAACACATGTCATTCGCAGCGACCTGGATGGAGCTGGAAAAACTCATATTGGCGGAAATAAGCCAAAAAGAAAAAGAGAAGTACAGGATGGTCTCACTTATATGATGGATATAGGGAAAATCAAACAAAAAATAAAAAAATGAAAACACACACACACACAAAAAACAAAAACCATGGACACACCTAAAAGAAATCACAATAGCAGAAACAAATTAAAAAGATAAAGACAGACACCAAATGGTTACAACTCGGGGTGGGGGCGCGGGATAGAGGGGAAATGGTCAGGGAGGGTGGGGGGGTGAATCCCGGTATTACAAAGATATGAAATGTATATATATATATATATAAACTATTTGATTATAAAAAAAAAAAAAAAGAACCCATACAATTCAACAAAAACAGCCCATTCAAAGAATGGGCATGAGACCTAAAAATATATTAAAGGCGATATTGAGATGGTGTACAGATGCATGAAAAAATGCTCAACATCACTTATTATAAAAGAAATGAGATCCTATAAAAGAAAAGAAATCCTATGAGAATGGCCCTATGTCAAAAAGACTGGAATCAACAAGTGTTGGTGACAACATGGAGTAAAAGGAATCCTCATTCACTGTTTGTGGGAATGTAATTTGGTGCAACCTCTGGAAAAATGGTATGATGATGCCTTAAAAGATGAAAAAGGAAAATTCCATATGATATAACAATCTGCAAAGTGCTGCAAATAAGGAGATATGCCTTAGATAAAGGAATACCTTTATTCTTGTCCATCTCTGGCACACTAGAGATGGTTACTGGCAAGTCTCTTATCTGTGATGGCAGTCTCCTAACCTCCTAGGAATGTCCCACTGAAGAGACATGTTCCTGAAGATAAAGGTGTTTACGCCCACAGGTATTTTTCCTGTTAGGTAATGAATCCCCTATCCTCCTACCCCACAAGCTACATACCACTGAATCTTGGGCTCTTTCTTTCATTGTAATCATTCCTTTACCAAGGTATATAAGGGGACTTAAAACTTAGAATAAATGGCTTGGCTCTTGCTCAATGAATCCTGATCTGTGATCTCTGTGATACGAGTTTGCCTCAGTCTTAGATTGTTATCACTCTCTTCCATCTGTTCTTCTTTTCCCACCCAGGCTCCCAACAACAATCCACTTCTAAGTTTTTACCCAAAGAACATAAGTACTAGTGTGGGAAGATTTATGCCCTCATGTGTAGCAGCCAAGTCATGTAACCAACTTTAACACTCATAGACAGCTGGATAAAGATATTGTGGAATATATACTTAGTGGAGTACTACTAAGCTATCTAAATTGATGAAATAGTGCCTTTTGGGACAAAATGGATAAACTTGGAAGTGGTGATGTTCATTAAGGTGAATCAGAAAGTGAATGACAGTTCCCGGGTGGTCTCACTACTTACAAAATTTTTTAAATAAAGTAAAAGGGAAAAACAATACAACAAACTGGCAAAACACAGCAAAAATAATTTTTAGACTATATGAAAAATATACTTGTTACCCCCAGGTAAGGGGGAGGAAGGAGAGGATGGGGAGGGAAGGGATAGGGTGCTGGCCCTGCAGCATTGGAGGAGTGAGGCTTCTGCACATATAGAGGGGTGAAGTGGTTACCCCAAAATTATACTTACTAAAAAATTGACAAGTTAACAAATTAATAAATTTAAGGAAAAAATAAGTATATCACTATTTAAGGGAGATGCTGTGATTCTGACAGCTCTGTGTTACCCCCTGAGTGCAGGAAGCTTGCAGGGCCTCTCTTTCCCCAGCTCATTACAGGCTGAGTCAGTAGGCACACAGGCCTGGCCCTCACCATATCTTGCTGATAGCTAGAATAAGAGGACTTAACTCTGGAAACGGAGATCCAAGAGACTTTCCAGAAGATTCTGAAACTTGCCCAGCATCAGGGGGCTTAAGCTAAAAGGTTTGTTAAGGAAAAAGGGACCCAATGAATGCATTTTAAGAACCAGAACCACAGCCACCACCAGGAAATGTAACCAATGCCCCAATTTGTGGTCACAGCATAGGTGAGAAGGTGACAAGATCAGTGTTGAGGGTCTAGGCATGAACCTCAAGGGTCTCCTGGGCCCCACTAATTTGATTTGCCTGGTCTGCCACTCATTTGCTTCGTGACTTCAGGCTTTCCAAATGGAAAATGAAGGTGATGCGTATGACAGCTCCTCCTCTGTCAGAGTGAGGGCTTAGTGGGAAATTGGCCCATGAGATATTTACTATTCCTTGTGGTCTGAGAAATACGGGAACCCAGAGGTAGTATTTGAATAAAAACAGAAAAGAACAAACAAAAATCTATTTTTGGTAAGGACAGGCTTTGGGGGGTACATTTGGTTGTTGACTGGCTTGTTTTTGTCTCTGTTTTTGTATTTTAGTATCTGGCTGCCTCACCAGATCATTATTGTTTGTCCCATACCCAGACCCCCTGAGAACTGAGGAGAGGCAGGGGCTCTGTGACAGACAGGGTCATTGGACTGGAATTCTTGCAGCTTAACATGGGAGTACCAATTTTTTATTAATTTCTGATTTTAAAGTTGAAAATATATCTTTGATTGACTTGGCTTAAAATATTAAGTTATAAATAAATGCACATCCTTATTATGTAATAGGACCCAGCAGACTTTCTCTTTTCTTTTTAAGAAATGATCCTCAAATGGGAATTTATGATTTTTTTTTGGATTGAAGTAGCATGACATTATATAACATTATCCAAGTTTTGGATATGCATCATTAAGAAATAGCTTGTATCTGTACTACATTAAGTTCACCACTAAAACTCCAGTTCCATTCTCTCCCACACCACTGTCCCCTTTACCCCAGCACAACCACCCCTCCCCTCCTTCCCTGCTGGTAACCACTAATTAGTATTATTGGCTGAAAGTTTATTTTTGTTTTAGTTAGTTCATGTGTTTGCTTGGTTTATCTCTATACCAGATATGAACGCATTTCACTAGGTATAAGGCCCTCACCATTATCCATTCACTGGTTGGTGGGCACTTGGATTGTTTACTGTTCTTGACTATTGTAAATAATACTGCGGTGAACATGGTGGTGCAGATGTCTTTTTGAAATGATGGTTTTGTATTTTTTTGGTAAAAACCCCAAAGTGAAATGACTGGATCCTATGAAATTTGAATTCCTAACTTCATTAGGCTCTTTCCAACTTAAACTTACTTTCCATGTCTTAAATGTAGATTCCCATAAGGAAGGGGAAATTGGGAGGTTACACAATCAAAAGAAGCAGGCATTTGTCTGAAAACTGTGATTTAGTACATGACGTCTCCAGTACTGACAGACATACAATCAAACTTGAAAATACCAGTATCATCAACATTTGCATGTATGTCTTGGCTGCCTTGTGCTAGGATGTCTCTCTCTTCTGCTCTAAAATCATAGAGTTTTCCCCTAAGGTGCTAGCTTTATGTGTGAGTAAAATTCAGAATAAAAAGTAAAGCCAAATGCACATCAAATGTAATGATAACCTTTAGGAAATCTACATGCTGTGTTCAACATATCACAGGCCTTGTCATTCACATAAAAGTAATCAGAATTCCCACTTCAGGCCACAGAACTCTCTCCTCTGGGTGTTCTTGAGTCTCTAGCCCAGGACGGTGGGTCCCCCATCTCCAGCTGTGTTTGGGAGTACTGGGGCTCTACTTTGCTGCCCTCTCACTGTGCCTGCAATTTTCTCTCAACCTGTAAGCTGAGGCAATTGTCTCCATCTCTTGAGGCTCATTGGTCTTACTTTCCTGATTTCCCCCCACAATGGGAAAAAATAAATAATAAAGGTATTTGGCATAATGAGGCAAAGAATGACCTTCCCTCACTTTCCAGCTCCATCTGTAATAAAACCAGGTGGCAAGCAGGGGTGGAGTTGAGTTTATTTGGGGCAAGAAGAGATTTCTTTTCTCCTACATCAACATTATGTTATACCCTGCAAGTTATGCTGTATCTCTGGGCCACCCGTTTAGCTGGTGAGGAGGCTGTCTGAGGAGCAGCAGTTACCCATAGGAGTCTGAGCTGCAGAATCTTTCATGGCCCATATGTGAACTCAGCTCAAGAACTCATGGGCGCTGGTGTTTTTTTTGTTTTTTTTTTTTTTAACATTTTAAAATTATTATAGATAGAGGAAAATTACAAAATCAAACTAATTAGGACAATAGCATTAATACAACATCATTAGCTAATCTACAAATCTTATTCAAAACTGACAAATTTTGAATTGCAAAGGTGCAAAGGAAATCATCCTGTACTCCTCTGGGTTCTAGGCTGGCAAATAAAGCATCAGATTCAGATAGACTGATAAGAGAAAAAAACAAAAAGAAATTTAATAGTAACATGTCTACCTTCTGTGTACCTGGGAGTCTCAGGGGGACTGAGTCACTCCTCAGTGTGACTTCAGACCTCTTCTTAAATAGCTCAGGTGAGGCAGAAGAACTTTGGGAAAGGTAGGAAAGGGTAGGCCATTTAGGGAGGTCAGGGGAAGGTACAATAGACAAAGGTATACAAATTAAGTTCTGCCATTCCATGGAAGCAAGACTGGGATATGGTCTTCCTGGGAGAAGCTCTTGCAAAGGAAAGTTGATATAAATAAATATAAATATAAATATCCAAAGCAAGTGCACTCAACCTCCAGGGTACCTCCCATGAAGTAAATATTTTGCCAAAAAGCCATATTTTGGGACAGTAGATTATTGCTTCCCTACACAACTGTTCCTACTAATGTCCTTTTGAAATTGGGTGCAAAAGGGACAGAAGCCACTAACTAGCAAGCCACAGGAAAAAAAAAAAACCCTTTAGAATGCAGCTTGCCACCCACCTTTTTTTTTAACCAGATCCATCTCACCCACCTATAGCAGTTTGACAAGGAATTTTATTAAAAGGGAATTCAACAGGGAAAACGAAAGGTTCTTACAACCACAAATGGCCAGTTATCTTACCCTAATCACCATTCAGTCTGAAAGTCCCAAACACTTGTCCAAGATGGTGCCCTTTGCCCCTCCAAAACAGATGCAGACATTGTAAAATCCAATCTTTTTCTGGTGTCTTCTCTTTGCTTCTTCTCTCTCCAGTGTTTCATGCTGCTCTGCTTCTCCAGGACTCTTCAATTTTTTTCCACAATTACTGATTAACAAATCAGCTTTCCAAATCCCTGGTCATCTCCAGGTACCAGCTCACTATACCATCTTGCTATGGTGCCATACTCTCCACATTGGTCACCATGTCTCCTTGCTACCACTACCTGGTTTCCCATGGTCAGGTCACATGGGCCAGTTCTCTTACTCCACCATTCTCATCTCTTCCTCTACACCTTTTCCCCTAGCTCCTCCCTTTTTATCTGCCTTTTTTGGTGCTTCTCGCTTCTTCTTGCAGGTCTTTCTCTCAGACCCCACCCGCCAGGGTATTTTTGGCGCCTATTCAATTTTCAATTATGTCATTACCCTGTATCACTTTCCCAGTCCAATATCCAACGTAGAATCAATCACTCCATCAAGAAGGTAGAGTCAGCTTGTATATACGTCTCTGTATCTGGCTTCTTGTGTTCAGCATAATTACTTATGGAACCCCATTCTTACTCTTGTGTCAGTAGCTCTTTTTTCCCCCTGACTAGACATACCTACAATTTGTTTACTTGTTCAGCTGCTGATGAGTTTGGGGCTGTTTCTGGACTTAAGGTACTAACTGAAAGGAAGAATCAGAGGAAGTTGAACCCTTCTCTGCCCTCTGGTTCCCTCCTCTAGGCAGGGTTCTTGGCTAACCAAGGTAAAACATCCAGAACATTTGCTACCTGAGAATCAGTATCTCTGGCTCAGGTACCTATCTTCAAATTCACTTTAAGAAAATTAGCTTGAGTTTAAAGTTTGTTTGAAGTGTCTTCCTCTGCCTTCGATTTAAGCTGTCTGAAGTTGTAGGTCCAGGCCCAGCCAAATTTCCCACCCAGAAGCAAGTACAAAATTGGGATGAGAAGAGTGTGAATGTCAAGAGTGGACTGAGAACCAGACCACACAAGTTCAAGTGCTGCTAATAATCAGGCATGTGTCCCTGGGAAAGTTAAGTACCTGGTACCTCCATTTTGTCTTGAGAGCAACAACCCCTGCTTTCTGGGGTCTCCGTGAGGGTTAGAGAAACTGTTACAGGTTAGAACAGTGTATACTCTTCTTTACAGTCAGCACATTTTAGTTGCTGCTTTTCAAATATTTGGTGTGTTATTTTTGTTTCAGATTTTCTGGATGTTCCTTGAAGTCAGATTCACGGATGTATGTGAATATGTGTCACCTCTGGGTCCACCACAAGGCCGGCAGGCAGTGATTGCCCAGTTTTAGGCCCAGCATAAATGTTGCTCAGCACAGAAACCCCAGATGTGGAAAAACAAAAAATCAAAAAGTTTATTAAGAAACTCAGCTGAGGACAGACTGATAGAGCCTAGGGAGCCCTGACTGTTCATTTGCAGGTTCTTTTATATTGGTTTACAAAACTAAACTATACATCTGCATTCCTCTTCTAAGACAAAAGTAAAATATGTATAAAAGTAAAATATGTAAAAAAGTAAAAATAGATGTGTTAGAGACCTACTTTAAATTTACAAGCTGAGTTATCTGTGGGGTTGTCTATGGGTCGGGCCTATCACCTTGTTCTCTTCTCCAGGGGAGTGTTGTCTTAGGGAGGGAACTGCTTGTGCCCTTAAGCAAGGTAGTGCTGTGCCAATTACTCTGTTTATTTTCTAGGTGACTTTAAGGCAACAGAAAGCAAGATTGGTCCAAGCTTTCAACACAGTGCTTATTTTCGAGTACAATATTAATGTCCCACTTTTGTCATTTTCATAGTGATAAAGTGATAGCTGTTCCTGAAATTGGGTTGAAAGGGGCAGAAGCCTCTAACCAAAAAGTCACAGGAAAAAAAAAACTTTTAAAACGTGGCTTGCGCCAGTCATGTTTCCTTAGGTCCACCCACCCATGGGGAGCAGTTGCCACTTAAAATGCAGTTTAACAAGGGATTTTATTTACAAGGGAATATTAACAGGGAAAGCAAAACGTCCTTAAAGCCACAAGTGGCCAGTTATCTTACCCCAGTCACCATAAGGTCCCAAAAACATGTCCAAGACGGTGTCCTTTTGCCTCTCCGAACCTGAGGCAGGCACTCTGCAGAGTCCAGTCCTCTGGCGTCTTCTCTTCGCTTCTTCTCCAGAGTTCTGAGCTGCTCCACTTCTCCAAGACTCTTCAAATTTCTTCCACAATTGCTGATGCATAAATCAGCTTTCCAAATCCTTGGCCATCTCCAGATACCAGTTTTCCATGCTACTTTGCTGTGGCGCCATGCTCTCCACACCGGCCACTCTTCTGCCGGTCACCATGGCTCCTTGCCACCTTCAGCTCACTCTTCAAGGGTCTTCCCCTGGCAGGTTATGTGGGTGTGTTCTATCAGTCCCCCATTCTCGTATCTCCTTCCTTTCCTTTTATTCCCCCTCTCCTAGTTCCTCCCTTTTTATACACCCTCTCTTGCCACGGACCAGCCGTGCAAGGAAGAGACCGCTAAGTACCAGGCTTCAGATGGACAGGAAAAACACAGGCCGGCGAATGATGGACACAGACACGAACTCAGTGAGCAGTATAATCTGCTGGTTTATTTTAGATTTTCAGGCCACTTTTATATTGCTTAAACGAGTTACTTCAACATTTCATGAGGAGAGGCATTTCATGAGTACGTGAGGGCATTATCTCAGTGAGAGACAGGAATGAGCGCGTGAGGGTAATTTCATGAGCGCGTGAGGGCAATATCATGAGCCGTGAGGGCAATATCATGAGCGCGTGAGGGCAACATCTCAGTGGAAGATAGAAATCAATATCTTAACAGAAAATAGATTATCATTAGATACTACTAAACATTCCTAAGCAATCATTTTTAGGGAATCATGATAACTAAGTTGGTTACAGGTCACCCAGGATTATTCCTTGGCTGTAAAGCTTATCTAGTTTAAAGTTCTCCTTGCCTCGAGCTTGTTACTAGTGTTTCAATGATTCTTTTCACAGAGAATTTAATTAAAATAAAGAATCTGACGACTGGGCCCCCAAATCTTTCTTAATAATGATGCAGTTCATGACTTCAGCACTCCTACACCTGGGGTCTTGGGAGCTACGCCCCTAGGGTCCCCTGATTTCTCAGGTCAGCTCCCAGTTTGTTCCTCCTGGGGGGCTTGGCAAAGAGCTTAACTTGTAAAAGGTTTAAATTACAAGTTTCTCATCTCTGAGATGGGCTCCCATACTCTCTTCCCGCTGCCCATTTTCTCTTGGCATTCTTTCAGACTATGCCCACCAGAGTATGTTGGCGCCAATACAATTTTTAAATGCGTCACTACCTTGCATCATTCCCTTAGTGGTTCCCCATACTGAGTGGTGAAACACCTACTATCCCCATCTACTACTCCTTCTTATGCTGACCACTATGATAATTGTATTTCTAAGAATGGTATTTGAAGTTTAAGTATATGCCTAGAAAGATGAAGTCAGACATTTTGTTTATGATTATGTGAGACTTGGCAGAGTTTCAATGATTAGGGGAGGGGCTTTGGTTCAGTATGACCTAAATTTAAATCTGTCTCTATTACAGTGTGACTCCAAAAGTAAAAAGGATGACCTGGGTGTGAGTCTTCCCCATCATGCTTCGAAAATGTAAAACAAAGTCTCAACTACAGGCACACATGGAAAGATTAATAAAAGAGTTATTTGTGAAAGGAAATGTAAAAGAGGGGAAACCCCGAAAGGAAGACAGATTAACTAGTCAATGTATTCTACTAGTAATGCTGTCTGATCTGGGACCCCCAAAAACATAAGTGACAGATTCATTGCATGATGGGATTTGTAGTCTTTGGATCCTTTGGCATGGAGGAAGGGGTGAGTTCATTCAGGTCATACTCTTCCCCCAACAACATCACTTATTTACCATCCATGGAGCCTGGGTATGTTACTAACCACGACACTTTCTCTTCTGTCAAACATGGATATTAACAGTCCCCCTCATTATGGAATTAAACTGAAGATTGATGTATTAATGTACAACCTTGAGAAAATTCACAGGGCAATATAAGAGTTCTATGAACTATTATTTGTTATTGTTATTATTATTGTAAAGTATATACCCAATTTTCCAAGATAGTATCAATGTCAAATATTGTGCATCACTAGTTTAATTCTGTTAAAATATATTCACTTTGTATCCCATTAGAGACTCAGAACATATTCTGTTGGCTGCATCAGGGCTGTCTGTAATCTTTGAGCTAAACTTGCTTATGCACCTGCATGAATGTGTAACACAAAGTAGTATTGATTTTATTTGCATGGCTCCCTTGGCATCTGTCATGTGCAGCAAGTTTGGACAGATGGAGTTGGAACAAAAAAAGACACAGTAAATCCTGCATACATATAAAGAGAACACTAAGAGAACACTGAGCTTCAGAAGTCCCCATTCTGGTTCTTGTTCAGTGCTTCTGGACTTGGTCTCCACGAGCCTTGCCTGGAATTCAGGGAATGAGCTTGCTGCTCTGCAACTTGAGGATTTTTCAAGGATTAAATAAGAAAGTGAATGGAAAAACCCAGGTAACTGAAACCAGGTGCCAACAGGGCACCAAAACTAAGCAGGCAGAGAAATACCAAGGGCTACAGTCAAATCAAGCACAGTGTTTGATAGAGGACTAGTCACTGTCTGTGGCTTCTTCTACCCACATGCACTATTGCAAGAGCTCTCAAATTCCAACAACCATGGGTTTTATTTTACAAAAGAGAACAAAGAGCTTAATAAAGCCATGTGAGGTCAACTACCTGATGCGATTAATGTTCACTAGACAAGTGGAGTGCCAGTAACTTGTCACCAGGAGTCTGGGCAACAGGAGTATACCACCACCAAAGAGCTCTTAGAGATGCAGGCCTTTGGTGCTCCTATCAGGCAATGTCAGAGACAGATTGGAGGCCCAGTCTCTACAAAGATTTCAGCTTCTTTCCCTTTGTGGTTGGTTGCTCCTCCTCCTTCCTTCTTCAGAGGCCAGGAACAGAGGTTTTGTCTCCCTCAGGTCTGAAATAGTTCACGCAGAAGCTCCAACAGTTCTTTCAGAGGCTGGAGCAGTTCTTCTCAGAGGCTCGAACAAGTCTCAGAAGCTGGAGTGCACCCTTTAGAAGCTGGAGCCCACCCTTCTGGAGACTGGAGCCCACACTCCCTTCAACCCTGGCTTAAATCCGCCTTCATGGTGCCCCACTCTAGAAGCTGATTGGGCTATTTTTCACTCCTATGGTTGACTATTTCAGTGAGACGGCCACAGCTGTTGCCGACTCCTTTATTCATAACCTATGAAATGCTATATGAATACATGTACATGTGTATATTTGTCTTAGCTGTTGTCAATGTTCTGATACTAGAGCCATCTCATAAATAACAGATTAATGACAACAGAAAATTATAACGCATCAAGAAGATACTTGGCACATAAATCACATTGATATATACACAACATCCCTTTTTTTGCTCATTATTTGCCACAATTAAGGATGTCTTTACTCCTCACCTCTAGATTCACCTCAGGTTTTCCAAAAGTTTCTCTGATTATGTTCCATATGTTCCTTCAAATCAAGGTACTGTTTGTCTACCCCTTATTATTACACTCTCACTGATGTTACTGTGTGGGGAACAAACATCTGCCAGGCCAACATGTGTTTTTGGCAAAAAGTTGCTCTCATATGAAGGATTCTGAAATCTGGGTGGAGGTTACTTTTACCTTCTCTGTGCTTGCCTATCGGGAAGACAATCACTTTGTCTTGTTTCCATGGAGAAGGCAGATCTTAATCTGTATAGTTTCTTTACTGTACTTTCCCTGGTAACCTCCCTGACTGCTCTCTCTCTCTTCTCCCCTGCTGCAACCCCAATGTCCTCCTGTCTTAGTTGAATTAAGATGGGACCTGAAGCTATGTAGGGAGTGACTCAGTCCAACTGGGACTCTCCCATGTCTACACGATGCAGACAATTTATTATTAAATTTCTTTTTGAATTTTTTCCCTTGTTAACTTATCCGATACTTGTTTATTTGCCCAGAGGGATGGACACAATTTCCTCTGTGCCCTGACATTGCACTCTGGTGGTTGGGCATTGCCTCAAACCTTCTCTTTAACACGACACCCTTTTCTGTTTCTCCTATACTGTGGTGATAGTCTCTACCAGGGACCTGCATGACACTGTGCAAATGTCAGAAGCTGCAGATGTTGCCTTACTCATCTGGTCATGTACTTTCCCTGCTTTAAGCCCTTTCCTGGCTCCTCAGGATCAAGGTCAGACTCCTGGTCCATCTCAAGTGCAGCCAAGTCTTGGCTCTACCCAATCAGCTGTGCCCCTGCCTTGTGGTCAGTTGTTTTTCAAGTAGTGTTTCTCAGCCAGCTTGTTGGACATGTGTTCTGTCTGACCTATGGTATCCAATATGTGCATTTATCTTTTAAAATATCTTGTAGAAACCCCCTCAGGACTAAATATGACTAAGTTTATCTTTTATTTCTTTCAAAAACTTATTGCATAATAACTATGCATCAGAGTCTTTTGCAACTTATGAAAATATCAAAATTGCATGAGTAAGGTTGTTTTTATTTTATTTTTTTGACAGAAAAAGCTTTTTAAATCATAGTTCTCTTTTTCTTCCTCATTGTCTCTGTCTTGCTCCTTATTTTTTTCCTGGCATTGTTAGCAGGTCACTGTCAAACTCTTCTTTTGATTTATAGTCAGCAACAACCTTCTCACACTTCTCCACTTTTGCCTCCTTTCTGTTGTCTGATTGCTTCTCATTGGCACTCACATTCTTCGATGTCTGACCCAGTTGCGTTGCCATGTCTCTGATAGAGATGCTTGTTGGTTGCAACTTGGAAGCATAATTCTGAAGAGATCAGGAAGCACCATATGGGGACCTTGGTGGTCTTTTTCTTCTTGCTGTAATCCTTCACCTCCCAATCACAGTATGCTTTATCTACCTTTTTGTCACATTAATTTATTTTCTTTTTTAAAACATCTTTTTATTTGACTTGTTTTAAAAAAAAATAAACTGTGGATATTAATAAGAAATCCAAGTCAATTTAAATAATTATACAGGCATTACAAGAGAAATGGAAATGAATACAACAGGCACACAATGGAGTTACATTTCTTTTATATATATATGTGTGTGTGTATATCTATATCTATATCTATATCTATATCTATATCTATATCTATATCTATATCTATATCTATATCTATATCTATATCTATATCTATATCTATATCTATATCTATATCTATATCTATATCTATATCTATATCTATATCTATATCTATATCTATATCTATATATTTACATCATTATCTTCCTGAGGTTCTTCCACCACCTTGAACCATCATCTTGATCTCTTATTTCATCACATTTAAATTGCCCCTTCCCACCTCCCAGAGCCCTTCTTGGGAAATTCTGTACAACACACAGATACCTGTAGATACCTGTAGGTTTTTCTTTTGCTATTCCTTTCTGCCTATGTGTGCATGGAAGGCATAAGTAGACATCTTGCCCTTTGCTATCTTGGGGCCACCTTCAGCTATCTTTATTGTACTGTTCACTAATCTTCGGGTTTTTGTTTTTTTAATTGAAGACACTTATCATTGTTTGAAGATACTTCTTACTACCAGTGAATGAAAGATGCATGTAGAAAGTCTGCTAGAAAGCCCAGCTTTCATGTCATGTTTATGGGGACTGGGTTGAGCTAATGTATTTGTAGATCTGACCTGTACCACTCACTGTTCCTGGCTCCTATAGAGGGACCTTCGGCAGCCTTGTCGGTAAGACAGGAATTCTGACTCAGGGGCCTGTCATGAGGATCAGATGGGATAAAACACTAAAGTGCTCTGCACAGGGATCAGTGCATATTTTAAATACCAGATTCTAATATGAAATTGAAATTTCTTCAAGACTATTAATGTCAGAAGTAGCCAATAGCACTAATGCTGATTAAAATCACTCATCAGAGGAAATAGAAATTATTGCAATGGGATCTCTGACTAAATTAATGGATGGCATATCAAGAAAAATATGATAATATGCATCAAGAACCTGAACTCCATTTGACATGAAATGTATGACTTTTTGCAACTCATTTGATACCATTCCTTGCTTATATGTGGAGCTGCAGGATTTGGTACCTTACTTTCTGGCTGTAGTATTCTGATACTTCCTCACCTTTCATGATTTTCCAATTGGTTTAGAGAACTGAAATTATGTTCCCACAGGACTCTCATACCCTGAACTTCTACAGTTTCTACTACTGATAATAGGCAGGAGCCAGCAACAGCTGTGATGGTCTCACTGAAATAGTGCAATCAGCCATAGGAGTGATAATAGTATGATCAGATGCTAGAGTGTGTCACCCTGAGGGTAGATTTAAGTAAGGAGCTAAAGGCATGGGCTCCATCCTCTGAAGTGTGCACTCCAGTCTCTGAGAATTGCTCTAGACTTCCAGAACTGTTTGAGCCTCTAGGAAGACCTGTTCGAGCCTCTAAGGGAACTGTTCCAGACCTGAGGGAGAACAAAAGATCTCTCTCTAAGCCTCTCAGGAAGGAAAGGGGAAAAGCAACCAAATCTAGCAGCAACTTTACTCCTAGGGAAGAGAAGTCCAAGCCTGTAGAGACTGGGCTTCTAGTCCTGTCTCTGACATTGTCTGGCAGAAGCACCAAAGGCCCTGGGCCTGATGTCTCTAATAGCTGTTTGTTGGTGGTGCATTCCTAGTGATCATTCCTGAGCATCACTGTAGTCCAACACTCCTGGTGACAGGTGACCAGCACTCCACTTGTCTGGTGGACACTAATTAGGTGAGGTAGCTGACCTCTTGTGGCTACATTAAGTTCTTTGTGTTTTCTTGTAAAATAAACATCTGCTTATTTAATTTATTTTACAATGTCAACAGTTTTTATGAAGCAAAAAACAAAAACAAAAACAAAACCCTGGATAGCTGGATATTAATAAGAAATCCAAACCAAATGAATATAACAGGTGTACAATGGAGTTATGTTTCATATATATATATATATATATATATTAACACTGTTATCTACCTGAGGTTTTTCTACCACCTTGACACCATGAACCATCATCTTGATCTGAGGTTGTAAAACAAACCTTAGTATTAGAACCGGGTACCACCTGCAATTGTGCAGGCAGGTGAGAACCCACAGGCAGTGATCTGTCCTCTATTAGGCACTGTGCCTTGATTTGGCTGTATCCCTTGATAGTTGTCTCCCTGCTTAGTTTTGGTGCCCCATTGGTACCTAGTTTTGATAGTGGGGCTGTGGTGAAATTGGGGGGCTGTGGCCCCCAGCACTGGTGGTGCTGCATTGGAATAGCAGCCATTGTGTCCTGGTGGGTAGAGACTTGGAGAAGGAAAGTTTAACCTTCTCACAAGAGAAGAAGAGGTTGAGGAGATTAGGGAGGAGACTGAGAGGAAAAAGCATGGAGAGAAAGGCCATGCTGTGGACTTCCTTCCTTAGCCTGGGCCAATGAAGAGCCTGGGGAAGCATGTTAGAGCAACTTGTGACCTGTGTAAGCAGACTTGGAAATCTGGTATTTGAGAACTTAGTTTAACTTTGAAACTTTGAAGTTTGGGAATTGTGTGGAGACCTGAAGAGAACATGTTATGATATGGTTTTCGTTGTGAAAAGTCTAAAGTGGTTGCTGATGTTGATTTGAGTGAGTCTTGCTGGTTTTGGGCCACTTTAGAGTTGAAGCTGAAAGAATGCTGGAGCTGTGCCTTTTTTTGGAGGAGAACTGAATTTCTTCATTGAGTTTCTTTGATTTGAATCTCCCACTTTTGGAGAAGAAGCAATGGCACCATCTTGGTTTCATTTGTCTTGAAGTGAATAGCTGTATCTTTGGAAGGAGTGACAGTACTGAAACTGTTTTTTTTTTTTAAAAAAAAAGACTTTTTGACTTAAACTCTGCCTGCTTTTCCCAAGGAAGCAGGCTCCAAGCAGTTAATTAGCATCTTCACTGTTCACCTATTATTGGTATGCAAAAATCAGCTGCCAGTTTCTCTCAGCTCTCTCCCCCTCTCTCAGAAAAGAAAAACTTAGAAACACAGTTTAAACTTTAAACTAGTTTGCTTCAATTTACCCTCTTTTAGATACAGATATTTGTGAGTTCTTTCCACCATCCCCAACCTTCTCACCAAAATCCCAAGCCAAAGCCAGACTCTCAGAATGCAGACTAATTTATTACTAAACAAAGTGATTTCCTAATTACTGCAAAAAGAAACATGTAAGCAAAACTCCAAATCACTTTAACATTGTCCAAAACCTTTCTCAACATTGTCCAAAGTTCTTTCCCCAGATTGTCCAAAAATCCTCAGTCTCTCAGTCCTGATCATCTCACCAACATGAGTCAGTCAGAGTTCATTGCTTGTGCTTGAGGACATCTTCCTTTTGCGTGCTCCAACTCTTCCATGCTGTCTTCTCCTTGTCATCATCCAGGTAGTAGAAAAAAGCTCTATTGTACGGGAACCAGCAAAGTTCACTTTCTTTTCAGGCCTGACTTTTGCATGGCCTCTCCCAGACACAAGTCAAATTCAGCAAAACAAACTCCAACACAGAGTTTAAATCTTCAAACTCCTTAACTTCCTTTAACAGATACACTCCTAGCCTGGGCCAGTCAAAGGCTGCAGGCCCCAGGACTTGGTCACATGGCCAAGCTCACATGGCTCACATCTTTATCCTCCAAAGTCCTTGACCAAAAATGTTCATCCCACAAATGGCAGATATGAATCCTAAATCCAAATACTTTTTTTTTTGTTCCAACCCTCTTTATGTATCCTTATTTCCTGACAAGAGAACTCCTGAGGTAGGAAGCCCTGTCAGACCTATATGTTAATTAAAATCCTACCCAGCTCTTAGTACATTAACAATTTTAAAGCAGGAGACAATGTCATACAGGGGGGTCGGTGCCCCCTATCAGCACCGTCTTGGCTTCTTCATCTGGCTTGAAGGTGGGACAGGTGCCATTTTGTGGATGGATGCACATGGCTGCTGCAGCTATATGCAATGTTTGGACTAGAGACTGAACTGGTGGGTAAAAGAATCAAAGGGGGTTCATTGTATGCTCAGTGACTTTTATTTATTTTGTCTTTTTAATGAGTAAACCTCTTTTTGCATGTTCTTAAGGTTAGTGTGATCTTGCTACTGCTTGCACTGAGAAGAACCAAAAGAGTAGCTGCGTTTAAAGGGCCAGTTGCTCCTTTTGTAAGTTTAGATAAGTACCCTGTTTTGCTTGTTTTTGTTACTTGATTTCAGTTTCAGTATGATAACAAGAACTATGTTCATTTACACATGTTTTCTTTGTAGGTAATATTCTGGAAGAAGAATTTAACATTTTAGAAAGAAAAATTTATTGTAGCTGTTAAATGACAGGTCTAGCCATGATCTCCAGAATACAACTCAAGAGAGTCCAATTTGGTATTCAGATTGTTTTGAGCTGAGGTTCCTGAAGGCCCTGAAGAAACTTTCACTACTCCTTAAACTACCTGAAAGATGAAAATTTGGGGTATTACTTATAATCAGTTTCTTACCAGGAATAACCTTTGTATTTAGAAACCTACCTCTATAGCAGAGAAAATACCTAATTATCATACATGTGGTAATTTTTGTCACATGAATTCCTGCCCCAGTCCTCATCATTTGTGTACCCTTCCTCTCTCCTTGAAGCTCCAAGTTCCTTGCCCTTACTTAGCTCAGGATCAATACCCTCATTTTGCCCAATTTTTAGCGTCTTCATTCATGAAGAGTTTCCACACATGCGTGGTTAAATTTGTTCTTTTCTCTTACTGATCTGTCATATTAGTTTGGTTGTCTAACCAGCCTAAGAAGAACCCAGAGGGGTGGGAGGAAATTTCCTCTCTTCCCTGACAATGTAGAACAGGATATTGAAGACTAATTTGAGATTTGGTGTAGTAGATACAATGTGAGTACCTTCTTTGACTGGGAGGAGAACTGAATCTTCCTTTGAATATCAAAGAAGACATCAAAGGTAGTTCTACTCCTCTGTGGGATGCCCTTGGTTATGAAGATTTCCCGGAAGCATTTCTGATTGTTCAAGGGAGAACATTCTAAGGAGAACTCTTGACACTTAAACTCTTTGTTGTTTTGTTAAACTGTAATCTTTACTAAATTGAGCTGTGTCATTGGTACTTTGATGACTGAGAAGTTTTTTTTCCTATTGTTCAAAAAGAAACAGGACTTTTGAATTTTTCTTCTAAAAGCTTTGAATTCAAATTCTCTGTTGTTCATAGATGTCATTTTGTTTTTCTTTTTTGGCCCAAAATAAGAAGGGAAGTTTTATTAGGATGATTGTTTAAGAAGAAATTTTATATAAAACTCTTTGCAATTTATAGGTATAACATGAAATAACTCCTTACAATGAGATATTGACTTAGCATTGAGGCCAAAATATCAAGCTTTTATATATCCTTTGAGGATCTTGGGGTTCTAATAGAATTATTTTCATTTAAAACAGCAGAAACTAATATGGAAACTGTAGTTCCCAAGCAACTCTCTACCTTCTCCCAACTTGTTGATTTACATAGTATCATATACAACTTTTTGTTTTGGTTTACCACTGAGTGACAAGAAAAGTAGACAGAAAAGTAAGAGCAAGGAAGTGGGAGAGGGTAGCATTGGCACAGAATTTCAAATCAAAGAAACAATAAGGACTTTGTTAATCTCAGTTTAGTAATTATTGATCTTCTTGATATATATAAGGTGTATAGCAGTCACTTGGTGGTATAAGTGAATGAGAAGTCACCTTTGTTGCCAGGAGCTCACAGATTCATGGAAGTGGTGAGTGAGTGTACTATGACCACAACAAGCTGGTTCTGTTAGAGGGTAGCAGCCATTAATATAGCTGATGCTATGCATTGATAATAGCTAGGAAATTGAGTTACTTCCCTGTTGCTTTAGAATTGTAAATTTCAAGAAGAACTTGGCAGTATTTTGAAGATTTGACTTTTTGTCTATGCCAAGGTATGAGTGCTAGCCTTCATTAGAATTCATAATTTCTTTCAGAAGGATAGTAGGGGAGAAGAAAAGAAAAACTAGGCTTTTGTGATGTGAGATGATTGATAATGATACTGGGTGACAAAATATGCAAAACAGGGTGCTTAAACAAACTTACAAAGGGGAGCAACTGGCCTTTTAATCCAGCCACATACCAGGTTTTTCCCAGCCCATGCGTGCAGTAGCAAGACCACATAAACTTTAAGAGGGAGGCAAAAAAAATTTACTTATTAAAAGACAAATTAGGCAAGATTCACTGAGGGGTATAAAGAAATCCCATTGGTAATCTTACCACACAGTCCAGTCTCTAGTCCAAAGAACACATGGCTGCAGCAGCCATGTGTATCCACAAAATGGTGGCTGCCCCACCTTAAGCCAGATTGAAATTGGATGGCAAAGCAGACAAAACAAATAACTAAACTTGCAAAGGGGAATAGCTGGCCCTTTAAAGGCCAGCCACACACCAGGTTCTTCACAGCCACACATGCAGTAGTAAGACCACATAAACTTTAAGACAGAGACAAAACAAATTTATTTAATAAAAGACAAATTGGACAGGAGTCACTGAGTGGTACAAGAGAACCCCTTTGGTAATCTTACCACACAGTCCAGTCTCTAATGCAAAGTACACTTGGCTGCAGCAGCCATGTGTGTCCACAAAATTGTGGCTACCCCATCTTGAACTGGATGAAGGAGTTATGATGGCATTGCCGCTTCTTCTTCAGAAGACACAGCTGCACTCCCTCCAAGCCAGAAGAAGCCAAGATGACATAATCGATCCTTCTCCAAAAGCAGGAGATTGAAATCTAATGCAGAAAACCAGGATGGCGTCATTAATTCTTCAAAAGGTACAGCTCCACATTTTCTCAGCTCCAACTCCAAAGTGGCCCAGCATCAGCAAAACTCACCCATACAGCAACACAGCAAGTACTTTCAGACATCTCACATTGAAAACGGCAACACAACAAACTCTCCTCAGTTCTCCAGAAGACTTCCAAGCTTTGCAGTTTCAAAATTAAACCAAGTTTTCAAGTACCATGTTTCCAAGACAGCTCACATAGCTTACAAGTTTCTCCAACATGCTTCCTGGGCTCCTCGTTGGCCAGGATTGGGGATGGAAGCCCACAGCTTGGCTTTCTTCCCTGTTCTGCTGCTGTACATGGCAACAGTAGCTCTGAGACCTCCAGCCTTTCTGCTGCTCCTCTCTCTGTACCTTCCTTCCTCTTTCTTTCCTGTTCTGTATTCTGTCTCTTTCCATGTCTCTTCCCTCTGTTTCCTCCATAATCTTTGAATCTTTTTTTCTCGAAAGAATGCTTAACTTCCCTTCTCAAAGTCTCCAGCCACTAATGAACAATAGCTACTTTTTTAATGCAGCACCACCAGTACTGGGAACCATAGCTTCCCTAACAATAAGACTCTATTCCCTGAAACAAATGGAGGGGTGGGGAACAAGAAGGAAATATATAAAAAGGGCTTAGAAGAGAAATAAGGAATTAAGCTATTTTTGGAGGAGAATGGAGGCCTAGCAATAATACTAAGCAATAATACAGAGCAATAATACTTCAACCAGACGCTTGAAGACATGTTCGTTTGGCTGCTCCTCCTTGTCTTCCACGCTGTGTTCTTCTTGTCTTCCAGGTAGCAGGAACTCCATGGTGCTGAACCAGCAAAGTTCACTTTCTTTTCAGGCCTAACTTTTGCATGGCCTCTTTAAGACACAAGTCAAACTCAGCAAAACAAACTCCAACACGGAGTTCAAATCTGCAAACTTCTTAACTGCATTTAGCACACATGCTGCCAGTCTGGGTCAGCCAAGGGTTGTAGGGCCCTGGTGGCCACATGGCCAAGCTCACATGGCTAACATCTTTACTCTACAAGATGGCCGATTCCCATCTCTCCTCCATTGAATCTCTCTTCTCTATCCGATCTCCATACTGGAATCCGAATCTTTGTTTGCACACCCTTTATATACCCTGATTTCCTGCCTTCCAGGAAACCTGTTTCACCTTGACCATTTCACTTCTTTCTCCCCCTACCTCTCCCTGAAGGGAAATTCCAACTAAGGTCATTCTCACATTTTAGCATACCTGTCCTTGAAATCTACAATCTTAAACAGGAGACAATGGCGGGGGGTGGGTGAGGGTGAGTGGGGGTGGGGTAGCACACCCTGTCAGCCATAGCATAGATAAGCTGAGTGTATGTGCTGAAGAAGTCTAAAGAGTTAGGAGATTTGAACTTCATGTTGAACTTTGTCTTATCTAGTTTGACTCAGATGTTTTTTGAAATGCTGTGAGCAAGGGCTGAGAAAATGGACCTGATGTTAGTTCCTGTATCTTGGAGTTTTTCTACTGTCTAAAGTTGAAAGAACAGCAAAAGAAAAGAAGAATATCACGTCTTCAACCACATGTTTGGAGGAAGCTGGAACACACACCAAAGGAGGAAAAAAGGAATGCCTTGCTTTTGCAACACATGCTGTTGAACTCGGACAGATTGGACATGTGGTGAGGTGACCAGGAACAAAGAGACAATTTTGGACATGGGTGTGGTAACTGGGTTTTTTTATGTTTATCTTGTAACACATGTAGTGAGGTAACCAGGGTTTAAAAAAAAAAAAAAAAATATATATATATATATATATATATATATACTTATGTTGTAGTACACATTTAGCAATCACTTTTTTGTTTAATAATAAATAGTTTTATCACTTTAAGAGCTTGGTCTGGCTTTGAAATTACATAGCAAGAGCTGCATGCCTTAAAGAACCTTTAAAGAGCAGGGGTTTAAAGCTTTTTTTCCCCTTTGGTTTGAGTGAGAGGGCCTGGGGCAACTAGCAGGCATCTGAATGACAAAGGTGACTTATGTGTAGAAGCTTAAGGGTTGATCAAGGTTTTTGTCCATTTTGTAGTAGATAAAGAGTTAAAGGCTTTTCTCTGGTTTAGGAAAAGCTGGCAAAAAGTTTTGGTTCAGCTTTGAGAGTTAGCAGAGAACTTACAGGAAGTGAAGCCGGGACCCAAAGATGAACCCAGTTCCAAAATATGGGCATTGCAGACACCTGCATCTGAAAAACAGAGACTAAAACTAGCCTGAGGCTGGATCTTAAAGAACATACAAGTTGGCTCTTTGTCCCCACAACATCGGAGAGGGAGCAGGCACCCCTGCCAGTAAGCAGGCTGGCAGGTGCTGCGTGGGTTGACAGAGGCAGGGCCAGGGGCCAGGGGAGGGGGTGTGTGCCCCCTCTGGGTGAACCCACTTCCAACAGACTACAACAAAAAGGAGAAAGGTCACCAATTCTGCCACAGACATTGAAGAATAAAGGCCCTGGACACATCTGACCCCTGAATGAGACCAAAAAGAGAACTACTGGAACAACAATGGCCCAAACTCTAAAACCCAATAAAACAATGATCTGCCATAGAAGTACACCTACAGTGACTTAAGGGGTAGACTGTAGACACCTACAGTGACTTAAGGGGTGATCCAGTATGTGCTCAACACCAACAAAATACCCCCTTTCCCAAAAGGACATTGAAAGCCACAGAAGGAATGTGGCCACAAAACAACTGCAAACAGAGGAAAAGAAGTGGAACTGGGCCAACCACCAAGTGGAACTGGCTTCCATTAAGGAACCTCTCTACCACAAACAGCTGGGAGTTGGAGCCCAACCCTAGATGTCAGATCCAAAAGGAATCGAAACAACATGAACTAAGTAGCATGAATACCTGTCATCACACAGGTCTGGAGAAACAGTTATCTCCATCGCAGGAAGTTTCACAACAAAGGAGTCAGGATAGCAGAGTGATGCAACTGAACCCCATCTGACCAACAAGGTCCCACACGTTTGGACTAATTTCTATTTACAAAGGCACCTATGGAAATCAAACCAGCACGGGCCATGTAGCCCCAGGAGAACAGGTCATCACCCAGAAAAAAGACACTGGACCAGTAATGAGAAGAGACTAATGAACCAAACACTGACCAATATCTTGCAACAAAAGGGAGGTGGGAGCCCCCAGAGGGGAAGTAGGGGGAAGGGGAATAAGAAGGGGCATAACTATACATACATGACTAAATCTGTATGAAGAAAATAAAATTAATTAATTAAAAAAAGAGCATACAAGTCTATTATGGGGGCCACTGAAGGCAACTGTCAGATTTAGAAGCTATAAATGCCAGGTAAAGAAATTTGGGCTTGACTTTAGTAAAAGCACATATCTGAAATGAATTTCATAGTTTACAAAGAACTTTTTAGCACATTAAAAAAAATTCTTTATAGCCTATGAAGTTGGGTAGCAGGCAGATTGAGGGGTACCCCTGTTATTGAACAATGGCCGCAGTTTCTCCCAGTCATTAAAAGGAAAATAGAGTTTGAGGAGAAGAAAAATGATTTAATCTGTCAACAGAAAGGAGGGCAGTACACTCAAGTCTGAAGGACAACTGTCCTGCCCCTTGGAAGCAAGCAGCAGCATTTATAACAAGGGATTAAAAAAAAAAGTGGACAAGGACCTGTATGCCCTTGAGATGGAGGCATCCTAGACTCAGACTGGCACCAACTTGTTTCACTAACTCTGATGTTCCTCAGTTTTCAACATCCTTTCTGGCCATTTGTGTACAAGGCTGTTAATCAAACAAACGTTGTTAATTTTAAAGGGTGTTGAGCTTATCTGATGAGGCTCCATCCAGGTTGGGACCAGCTTGTTTTGTTAACCCCTGGTGTTTCTTAATTAGGTATAACCATTTAACACTGCATCATCCCTGACTGCCATCTAACCTTGCATACTAAAGATGAAATGGGGTAATAAAACAAACAAAACAGAGAACTTAAACTAAACTTACAAACAGGAGCAGCTGGCCCTTTAAACCCAGCTACTCATCCTGTTTGTCACAGCCCGTGCAAGCAGTAGCAAGACAACACTCATTAAAAGACAAAATAAATAAAAGTCACTAAAGGTACAAGGGATCCCTTTGATAATCTTACCACATAGTCCAGTCTCTAGTCCCAAAAAACTGCTCATGGGTCTTACCCACATGTGTGTACATAAAATGGCAACTGTTCCAACTTCAAGTCAGATGACTAAGACAAGATGGCTTTATCAGTCCTCTTCCAAAGCACAGTTATTCACTTCAAGCCAAAAACCAAGATGGCATCATCAATCCTCCTTCAAAAGTGGGAGGTTCAAGTACAATGAAGAAACCAGGTTGGTGTTGTTGATCCTCCTCCAATAGACACAGGTCCAACATTCTTTCAGTTTCAACTCTAAAGTGGCCCAAAGACAGCAAGACTTACTCAATACAATAGCAGCAACCACTTCAAACATCTTGCAATGAAAACAGCAACACAACAAATTCTCTTCAGATCCCCAGACAATTCCCAAACACCACAGTTTCAAAGTTAAAGCAACTTTTCAAGTACCACAAGTCAGCTTACATAAGTCACAAGTTTTTCCAACATGCTTTCCCAGGCTCCTCACCAGCCTAGGCTGGGGATGGAAGCCCACAACATGGCTTTCTTCCCTGCCCTTCTGCTGCACATGGCAGTAACAGCTCCAAGGTTTCCAGCTTCCCTGCTGCTCTTTGGCTCTCCTCTCCACACCTTTCTCCTGCTCTGTCTCTGTCCTCTCCTCCTTAAATCCCCCTCACACTGCTCCTCTTACAAGAAGGCTTGGCTTCCTTTCTCCATGTCTCTGCCGACGAGGGCACAATGGCTGCTATTCTAATGCAGCATGCCAGGACCATGGTCCCCCAGTTTCACCACATCACTCCTATCAAACCCTTTGACCTATACAAGGGTCTTGTTCTAGCCTCTCCCTCTGAGCTGCTGAAGGTGGTGAGGCAGGGTCTACTGAGGTCTGTCTGAAAAAAATCAACCTCCATAGCATGAATGGCATTGAGGAATGCACGTGATCTGGGAAATGAATGAAGTCTCTGGGTGGCTGGGGAGGGTGGTATCATGGAACTGAACCCAGGACAAGCAGGAAAGGAGCCAGATGGAAGAGTCAGCATGAAGGTGGTTTCAGCAGGGGGGTTTGGGGGGGGCAGACTGGTTGTCTGTGGGGGGAGCTTTAAGAAGAAACAGCTTGTGACTCTAAAGTTTGGACCCAGGGAAGCTGAGAAGGTAGATGTCAGTTCAGGGGATTTGAGGTGCTTTCTTTGTGGGTTTGTTGACTGTCTGCAGCTTGAACTTTGGAGAAGTTGATTGCATCTGGAAAGTAGCTGATGATAGTTGAATGGTGCCTTGTGTTGACAGCATGCTTAGCCTCTTTATCTTGTGAGTAGAGTTAAGGACAGAGAACCTTCACTGGAATGCTGCAGTACTATTTCTGCTTCTTTGTTCTTCTGATCCTCAAAATGAGGGTTATAATGGCTTGGACCTGGAATTTTATTGCAGGAGTTAAGACATTTAAATCACAAGTGTCTGTGGTATACATTGTTTCCTGTTACCATCTTTAGTTTTGTTGTTAAATTCCAGTTTTGTAGCCATTGCTCTGGTAAGGAAAGGCCACAGACAGGTCAGGTTTTGGGGGAAGAGGGGAAGTGGGAAGAAATTTAGAGAACTCAGCTTCTGTTGTATGTTGTGTATTATGAATTTCAGCCTCCTGTCAAGAGTGGGGAAAAGGCCAGGTCATTTTGGGTTTATTTTCAATTGTTTTATGAGCTGACAAACAAATAGAAACTTGAAAAAGAACTCATTTCTTTAGCCAGTGATCATTCTAGTTCTTCATTGCTACAGGAAACAGTAAATTTTTTGGTCCCCTTAGGTTGTTGAGGAGGTAGAATTTTTCATGGAGGAAGAATTGCCAAATGAAGAAGGACCTAATCTATAAAACACCTTGGACTAATAATCCCAGCAAGGGAACCAGAACATGAGACATTTACTTCAATTTAATATTTTAAAAACAGTCCCAAACACAAAGTTGCGGTTTCAGAAAAGGGGACCCACTATTTTTTTTTCTGTTCTATTAAAATAAATAGACCAAGAGAGACGCGGTGCAAATAAGTCTTTAGGGGCAATTTTCCATTCACCTTCCACCTTCCTACCCCCTCTACTCCCACCTCCCGTTCCTTCTCTCTCTGTCAATCTCTTTTCCTCCCCACTACTGCAGATTTTAATCCTCTAAAGAAATTGTGGGGGTGTCCAGAGTGTGGTTTGTGTTGCATTAAACTACAGGCAGTCCCCATCAGGGAGTGGGGCTAGGATGGGAGTGGTGGGGGGAGGGGGTGTTGGTGCAGATCAGGGTCTCAGCAATCTGATACCCCAGATCTTATTGAGATGGAAAATTGGAGATTTGACCTCAGAAAAACACAGGAATGCAACTATGTGCAAAATGTCACTTATCATTTTAGAGTTAAAGACTCTCCCCCCCCAAGTCTGTCTTAAGACAGGAACTCTCCCTCTTTTGGGGAGCTGACATCTGGGCACCCTCCTCAACAAGCTCACTGCTGGGAACTAGCACATAGAGATAAAGATGTAAATTCAGTGCAGCACTGCCTGAAGGGACTCAGTTGAATGTTTCCCAGGCTGTTCTCACTCCCTCTAACTAATTACTCAGGTTGTCAATTTCTGAGGGAGGTGTGTACCACTCCTGCCAGAGTTCTTGTCTGGTAACAGGAGAAGGAGGGAGGAAAAGGGGAAGAAGACATAGAACTGGTGAGTTGTTCCTCTGTTCTTTGTGCCATTTGGGTCCATTGAACTGCTAGGAAATCCACTAGGCCACCAATGTTTTCAAAGTATCAAAAAAGAAGTTTCTTTTGGAGTTGCTAATTACTCTGGTAGTCAGGTCTTGAAGAAAGTTGTTCCCAGGAAGATCTCATTCAAGGGCAAAATACAGATGGAGGGGAAGAAATACTCTTGATATCAGGTCAAATGGGCAGAAGCCTCCAAACAACAAACCAAAGAAAAAAAGTGGCACTTTTGATAGGGTGTGCCCCCCCCCCATTGTCTCCTGTTTAGGATTGCAGATTTTAAGGACAGGTATGCTAAAATGGGAGAATGGCCTTAGCTGGAATTTCCCTTCAGGGAGATGCAGGGGGAGAAAGAAGTGAAATGGTCAAGGTGAAACAGGTTTCCTGGAAGGCAGGAAATCAGGGTATATAAAGGGTGTGCAAACAAAGAGAAGGATTCAGATTCGAATATGGAGACTGAATAGAGAGAGAGAGGTTCAATGGAGGAGAGATGGGAACCAGCCATCTTGTAAAGATGTGAGCCATGTGAGCTTGGCCATGTGGCCACCAAGGGCCTGCAACCCTTGGCTGGCCCAGGCTGGCAGCATGTGTGCTGAATGCAGTTGAGGAGTTTGCAGATTAGAACTCCGTGTTGGAGTTTGTTTTGCTGAGTTTAACTTGTGTCTGCAAGAGGCCGTGCAAAAGTTAGGCCTGAAAAGAAAGTGAACTTGGCTGGTTCCAGTACCATGAAGTTCCTGCTACCTGAAGGTGAGAAGGAGAAGACAGCGTAGAAGACAAGGAGGAGCAAGCCAAGGGAGCAACCAAAGGAACATGTCTTCAAGCATCTGGAGATGGACTCTGACTGGACATTGGTGAGATGATCAGGAGTGAGAGACTGAGGATTTTGGGGCAATCTGGGAAAGGACTTTGGGCAATACCGAGAAAGGTTTTGGACAATGTTGAATAGTCTGAGTCTTACATGTTTCTTTTGTAGTTATTAGGATAGTTAGAAATCACTGTTAGAAATAAATTAGTCTGCACTGATAGTCTTGCACTGGTTTGGTATTTTGGTTGAGAAGGCTGGGAATGATGGTAAGAACTCACAAGTGGAGAGTTTAAACTGTGTTTTAAAGTTGTTCTTTTTAGGTCTGGAATAGGGAAAGAAAGCAGAGAGCAGCTGGCTGAGTTTTGCATATCAATGGTAAAGGTGATCAGTCTAAATGCTAATGAAGCATGCTTTGTAGAGAGAAGCAGGCAGATAGGTGTATCCAGTTAAAGTCAGAAAATCTTTTTTACCCACTTTCACTTTTAAAATGCAGATTCTGCCACCCAGATTATTTCAGTTTCTTACCACCTGTGCATAGCAGTTGCCAGCCAAATGCAATTCAAACAACAGGGTTTTATTTACAAGGAAAACTAACAGGGAAAACAAACAGTCCTTAAAGACACAAGTGGCCAGTTACCATACCCTAGTGATCAATTTTTAGTCTCAAAGGTCCCAAAGACACATGTCCATGATGGTGCCCCTGTGCCCCTCCAAACCTGAGGCAGGCTCTCTGCAAAGTCCAGTCTTTCTCCTGTGTCTTCTCTCTGCTTCTCTCTTCAGTGTTCCGAGCTGCTCCGCTTCTCCAAGCCTCTTTAAACTTCTTCAGCAAATGCTGATGCAAGAATCAGCTTTACAAACCCTTCGCTATCTCCACTTACCAGCTTCCCATGCCACCTTGCTGTGGTGCCACGCTCTCCACACCAGCTACTCTTTTGCCAGCCACCATGGCTCCTTGCCACCACCAACTAACTCTTTCAGGGGGCTTCTGCTCAGTCTGGCCACTAGGTCTTCTCTCCTCTTCCCAAAGTCATTCTCTCTCTCTCTCTCTCTCTTTCTCTCTCTCTCTCTCTCTCTCTCTGGCTCTCTTGCTCTCTCCTCTGCTCCTTTCTTTTTATATCCTTTTTCATTTTTTCTTCCTTTCCTGAAAACCAGAGGCTCTGATTTCCCCTCACACACCCTCCTGGTGATTTATTTTCTCTTCCCCCCCACCCCAGGGCCTTGAAACAATAGCCCAGGGGTGCTAGTTCCCCATATTCACCAGAGCTGCTCAATATTTTTAACAAAGTAAAAGAAGGAAGTACCCTTATCCATTTAGACCTCTGTGTTCTTCAGAGATAGCAAATGACAATGCCTAAATTTTAACACTGCCCATATTGGGGACACCACTTCACTCTGAGGAATTGCTACCAGGCAATAAGGGACACTAAAACTGCCAAGGACAGTACCTGTCACAGTCTGAGTTTTTCACCCAGATGCACCATGGCAACACTACTCAGGTTCGGGGAACAACAATAATGGGATTTATATAATAAGGAAGGGGAAACAAATCTCACACCAGACATTGTCCATTGTTTTCAAGTTCTGAACAAAAGGTGTCCTAGATGGTATCGTCCTGCCCACTGAAGACTTGGTACATGTGGCGGCCAGAAGCAGTGGACAGAGGAATCAAACACACGGTAGCAGAAGACACTCACTGAAGCCACCAAGATGTGCCTAAGGCAGCAGCCAACAGTGTTAGACAAGCAATGCTGAGAATAGCAGCAGCAATGAACAGACCTGATACAGGGTCAGTGTTTACAGAGCTCAGCCAGGTTCTAACTCTGGACCCTCCCCTTCCCCTCAGGGCTGTCCAGTGGCAAAACTGGAAATAGCTTGAGATGCTTTTGCAGCTACCTGCAAAACTTCTTAACTTTTCTCCTCCGAGATCATTTGCTAGAAGTTTCTCCACATCCTTCAGAGGGAAGCACTACGCAGACTGGAAGATTGGTGTGGTAAGGTCTGGAATGGCTGACCCTAAATGACTGACCCTGGAATCTCTGCATATGGCCTGCTTCTTTATCAGTCTCCAGCCGCACCAATTCTTTTATATTATATATTTTTTATTTTTATTAATTGTTTTGTTTACATGTTTATGTGTATAAGCATATATATGTGTATATATACATATATAATATATAAAGCATATAAATATATAAAATATAGCGTATACATGATTATATATAACACATAAAAATATATTACATCATTGCATTCCCCAGGGTTCTCCCTCCACCTTATCACCCATGAACCTTCATCTTGATCTTGTGCTCCTCCCTTCCGTGATTTCTCCCACCCTTCACCCTACTTTCTAGCTGCTTGCCCCAGTTCTGTTGTTAGCATATTTTGACTTTTTTTTGCCTTTTGTTTGTTATTCCTGTATCCCATCTGTAGGTGAGACATATGGTTTCTGTCTTTTTTTTTTGGAGACTAGGCCTTGTTATGTTGCCTGGGGTACCATGGACTCAAGCGATCCCCAGCCTCAGCCTCCCAGGTAGCTGGGATTACAGGTGCTCGCCACGGTGCCCAGCTGCTTTTTTGAGACTAGATCTCGGTATGTTGCCCAGAGTAGTCTCGAACCCGCAAACTCAAGCGAGCTCAAGCCTCTTGCCTCCCAGCGCTTGGACAACAGGCATGCGCCACACGGCCTGGCTATGGTTTCTGTCTTTTTCTTTCTGGTTTATTTCTGCTAATATGATTCCCTCTAGGTTCATCCATGTTATAATAAATGCTTCATATTTGTTGGCTTTGATTGAAGAATAATATTCCATTGTGTAAATGTACCCCACCAGCTCTTTTTTTCCCTTGGCTATCCTCACCTGATGCTATTTATCCTCCCCTCTGCTCCTCTCCAGGAAGTGCTATCTTTAACAGCTTTGGCTTCAGCCTTGCCTTTGGCCCCAGTTACAGAATTAATAGATAAAATAAAGAAAAAATGGGCAGGGGAAAGTACAAAAATGGGACAGTTAGGGTGAGGGAGAGTGGTTGCAGGGTATTATGAGAGGCAAACCTTTCTGTCTCCTCTCTGTCCTTTATTTACATGCAATTTGCATATAGTAATTATCTAAGGATACAGTTAAAGAATTTATGTGAAATTTGACAGACTAGAAAGTAAACAATCACATGATTTAAAATGGAAAAGCTCATGGCTTCCTGCCTCTCTCCCCCTTTCTGAACCTTACTCAGACTGCAGCCCCTATGCTAAAATGTATCCCCTTATGAGCACCCCCTTTATGTGCCATCGGCTGTATAGACTGCACCCATTTCTGTATGATGCCCCTGAAAGAGCATATTTCTGTAACTAAGTTATAGTGATTAGCTCTGACTGAGCCAACAAATTTACATAAAATTTGGCTCTGAGTGAAAGTGACCATGTTATTTTAAATTGTGTCACACAGACCTTAGAGAAAAGGACACAGGATGTGAAGTAGGTAGCCCCTTTTGATGCTTGTTGACTTTAGGAACCTCACCTATTCTCACCTAATCACACATCCCCTCTTTTTCTAGTGTAAGAAATGTGTCTTCTTTGGGAGAACATACAAAAAACATAAAATAACGAAAATCATTTGTTCTTTAGAACAGATCTAGGAATCTGTAGATGCGGTTATTGCCCCCACTCTACAGTGGAGCAAAGCACAAGATGGAGAGAGGTGGGGACCTGGTAGGGAGGGGAGGCACAGAGCAGGAACTGCAGGGTAAAGAGGAGAGTAGTTCCTTTTGAAAGAAGGACATTCTGTGAGCCATAGCTTCTTATGTTGCTTGAAGTCAGGTTTTCCTTCCAGTTTTAGGCATAGGACTCAAAACAACAATGGACATTTCTGCTTTCATGAGATTGCTTTCAAAAGAAACTCTGGGTTATCAGCTCTGTGAGGAGGTGGACATTTTCAACCATGTGCTGAGGAATGCTTTTAGTTTAATTCAATTCAGACATATGACCTGAGGTGTTAGCAGAATCTGCATTGGGCTATAACCTCATGATCAATAACTTGGGGTGTTTGCTTGGCCACTTCAAATTATTGCAGCTCAGTAAGTGACCCCACAAACCTGGTCATTTCCCTTTTTAGGGTTCCCTCTTTGCCTTTTTATGGAGCCTTGTCATGTTGCTCTCTCTCATAAATGTTCTATCAAAAGTGATGTATAAAATCTTTCTGCTCATCTTTAGTATCAGCCACTAGCGTAGCATGATCATGACCCAACATGAAAAAATGTTTGTGAGAGAAGGTTGAGGAGATCAGTTTCTTAACTGCCCCTGAACTTCTAAAATACCAACATAAACCAATGTTGCCTCAGTTAAAAAAAAAAAAAAAAAAAAGATAATGGTGAGAATAAAATAAAAGGCATGTGTAAGGATTACACATCTAGAGAAAACAGCATCTTACACAGGCCTTAGGTTTCTGTCACTTGGCTGCAGTCTTCATGTTTATGTGTTTGTCACCCAAGAATTATGTGTTACAACAAAGAAAGTTGTCAGATTTCTAGTTACCTGCTCTTTGAATATGGTCTCAAAAGCCCATTTTAATCGTTATTTTCTATTTGTTATTTTTATTTCCATCAAATTTCTTTTTGTACTACTTTCAGTGAAATTGTGTTCTTTGAAAATACTTCCCCTACCAGTTTTGTAGTTGGCATTACCATTAAAATGTCTGTAGAAATTTAAATTTTGGCTGAAAACTGTATGTGGAATTGCAGTGATATTATTTCTTATCTAATCTCATGCTGATGGGGGTACTGTGACTGAACCAATCCCTTATGTTTATCCTAATTTTTGGATTTCTGCCATTTGTAGAAATAAGTCCATGATATTCACATTTAAAAATCTAGTCATGATTATTTCAAAATGTGATCCCTAGTCTTTCATTAAAGCGAGGGGCCCCCGAGTTTTTAGTGGGGACAGCAAAATGGCCTTCACTGATGGGGAACAAATGGTCAGTGCTGGTTCCCACCTTGACCTTTGCTCTCATCTTGTCTGGGGTTGCCGGGTTCCCCCTGTCAATGAACGGGAAGGAAAGCCGGTCTTCCTTTGGACGTATGCTGGAATAAGCCATTGCTGATGTTCCGCTTCAGGACATTCAGAGCTGGCAATGTTCCAACTGTTTTCATGCAAGAAACAACAATATTATGAATCACATTAAAATAACTTTCAGAGGCTGCGTGAGCAGAATAGTTAAAACCTTGAGCTTTGCATTTTAAAGCATGATTCTTGCAGTTTACTAGCTGTGGGCCCCTGGACCGATTAACTTGGCCAAGTCTCTGCCTGCTTGTGTAGAGAGTATGTGTGTGGTGGTGGCGGAGCAGCTGTCTGCTTCCTGAACCGGTTACGAGGATGAAATAAAATGTGATGGGTTTAACACAACTGCGGGAGGGCACAGGGCTGACTTGCTGTTCCCCTCACTCAGCATTGCTTCTGCTGCATCACCTGTGTCACTTAAGCTTCTTACACAGCTCTTCCATTCTTCCTCCTTGGTTCCTTGCCAAGGAGTCAGAAGGTCAAGGATGCGTGCCTTCAGTATCTGGAAAGTGTCTTCAGATGCTGCTGGGAAAGACATCATGCTCCACTCTGTGGTCACGTACTCACTGACTGTGTTTTTCTGGCATGGTATTGCCTGTATGCATACCGTCCAGATTGTGCCTGCCCCTTGGGATTGCCCCTGAGAGGGTTTAGGGGAAGGTGCATGGGAGGGTGCTTGTGACTCTCTCTTGAGAGCAAGAGAATCTGGCTGCATTTTTGCATTACATTTTTGCAAGCTCTGCAGAGGTAACATTTTTGAAACCCCGTTGGGCAGTTTTTTAATTTTATATTTTAATTTTGTGTTTTGAGGGAAAGGCAGTCACATTCTATTCAAGGTGTGGAGAGGTAAGAGTGGAAACAAAGATGAGTGGCTTTTTATTTTATTTGTATTACTTGGTAAAGCCAACTATGTCATCATCTGACTGCAAGAGGACAAGGATGAGATTGATGATGCGTCTGGCTCAGTGATAACGCTTTCAGAGAAGTGGATGGCATTGTTTTGACCAGGGGACTATTTAAACATATATCTAAGCATTTAAATACTTAAACACAATGGAATATTATACATCAATCAAAGAAGACAAACTTATGTCATTTGCAGCAACATGGATGGAGCCAGAAGGAATCATCTTAGCGGAAATAAGTCAGAAGGAAAAAGAGAAATATGGGATGGTCTCACTTATATGAGGGATATAGGAAAAACAAACAAGAAAATGGACAAGAAAATTTTGAAACTGCCAACAAAATTGAAGCATAGAGCAAAAGAAGGGAAGGAGGGTAGAAAAGGGGAGAGGGGGAGGCACAAGAGATTGAGATGGTTAAGATGGGTGATAAGGTGATAGACAACGATGTAATATATGTGTATGTGTGTATGTATGTGTATATATATATGTACAATAAAAAATAAATATAAATAAATACTTCAAATATATGGTCTATACACCATATGGCGTTTATGTGGAAAACTTTATCAATAATGCTCAATTTTATTGGGAATTTTTGTCCCTTCATCTTTACTTTAGGTCTATTTACTGAAAGTAGGGACTCAGGAGTAGGGAGTTGGGGAGTTATGGGGAGATGTTTTGGAATATGTCTACAGATTATCACCATGCTATTGATGATGACGGTAATAATAGTAATAAAAAAGTCTTATTTTGAGGCATTCAAGCAACTCTGTTTTATGTTCTTTCAAAAACCTCTCAAATCAATTCTGAGCAGCATATGGGGAGCCAGAGGCAGTTACTTGAAAGTGAGACCAAAGCAGAGTTGGATTTCATTTGAGAAAGTAAAATATTAAAGAATCTCAACATCTTAATTTTGACACCATTGAGACTGTTTACAAATACAGGGTGTCTAATATAAACAATATGTTGTCAGATTCAATGGGTGTTCACAGTTTACATTCCTCTCTTTTTATCTTAAAACCAGCTGGAAGTTTTCTTTCCTTTCAGTTGCTTTAGAATGTTCCAAGAAATAAGTTTTCTGTTTTGTCGTCAACATTATTTACAAACTAAGCCTTTAACAAATGCCCCCACAGTATCATGACTGCCCTGTGCTCTGACTCTATTCCATACACCAGTGTCTATCACACGTGACTTGGTAGAAGCGGAGAGTAAAAATAGGACTGCTGGAACAGAGTTGGAGGTTAACAAGGTAAAGGTGAGGATGCGCTGGGCTTTGTACCTGATCTTGAGTAACTGTCCTGAGGGTGATTTTATTGTTACCTCGTTTATAGTATTTCTTTTGTCTCCAAGGTCTCAGTAAATCGGTAAAGGTGGGATGTGATGGGCTTTGTACCTGATCTTGAGTAACTGTCCTGTGGGTGATTTTATTGTTACCTCGTTTATAGTATTTCTTTTGTCTCCATGGTCTCAGTAAATCTCCTCCTTGTGAAGCAAACACATGAATGCTCACAACAGAGAAATTTGCCCTGTCTGCATCTTGTGTCCTCAGGTTATATATAATCTCTGTGATTTGTAATGAACTAAAGCAACTTTATAGGAAAAATAAAACATGAGCATTAAATTCCAATTATATCTCCTTAGCATGCACTGTCCTATGACAGTGGGATACTCCATATGTTGATACTCAGCAGTATGTTTCTTAATTTCTCTCTCTCTATTATATATATACATATATAATAAATTATTTTATCTGGATTTTACCCATGACATTGGCATTAAAGTGATAATTTAGAAATCTTCACATAGTAGAGTTGTTTTAGGGTCTGCTATCGTAAAATAGAGAGTACATGGATCTTCTTTCTGTTATTCTATATTTAAACAATTCTTTAAAATAGTCTATATGACTTAAGAAATAGCTCTCTTGTTATTTAATTTTAATTAATTTTTAGTATCACAGTTATTTTTATCACCATTTGATATATATTAAATTCTTGTACCTTTATTTTATCTATACTTTTTTACATTTAATTTTATCTATACTAAGCTTGATAACCCTGTAAATTGATGAAATTTTCTATTATTTACCATTTGTAACCCATTTTTCTTCTAAATGGATTGTTACTATGTTATTTGGAACACACACATGCAGGATTGTTAGATTTTCTCTTGTGTAAAATAGTTTTATATGTAAACTTACTGGTTTAACATCACCATATTCTGATTTTTTCATGATAAAGATATCAGTTTTCTTCTTTTATTGTTTCCACAGACATTACAACTTTAATTTTTCCCTTAACTTTTGTCCTACTTACATCTTAATTTTGTGTGTCTCACAGATATCAGGTTATTGAGTTTTTGTCTTTTATGCCAATGAGTGACTTGTGCTTTACCTGGGCCTTTAGTTCACTTGCCCTGTCCATTTATCTGTAATTTTCTACTATTTCCTTTGACCTGTATGTTTTGCTGCAATCATTGCTATTTAATTAATTCATTTTACTTTGTTGTAGTCCCCATATCTCTCTCACCACCGTATCACCCATCACCATTCTGTTGTATTATATAACAGCTTTTCTCATTGGTGCATGTTTAGCTGTGAAAGGTTATTGATCTTTTTTTTTTCAGTTTTTTTAATCACTTTCAAAAGCTGTCTTTTGTCTTCAAAAATAAAAATGGTCTTAGTTGGATTCTGTTGCTTTATCAAGCCTCCTTTTCTTTTAGCTTTGGATTGGTTCCCCTTGATCCCAGGCTTAAAGTGCGTGTCCAGGCACTTATAGTACATTCGGTACCAGGTACGTGTCCTTGGGCTGCTAGCCTCTGGAACATGGAACATGCAGGTGCATGGTTGGGAGACAGACGGGAGCATAGCTGTGATTCACCATCAGATTATCTCAATTTAGCGAGTAACCATCCCCATCGTATTTCCTCTCACCAGTGAGAGGCCTGCCTAGTGTACCTTTGCTTTCCTACCTACCACCCTTCACACTGGGCCATCAACTGCCAAAGATTTGACTGTGGCTTTTTCTCATCTGGTGCCCTGAAGAAACATCCTCCTCTGTCTTTGGTGGCTCTCATGACAAAATTAGTACCTCGCTTCTCAGGCCTTGTTTTCAACTTCCAAGAGTCCAGACACACACAGGTATTATAAAAGTAATAATGTTCCTTACCAGAAAGGGTTCTGGGGACGAGTCAGACATGCCTTCTCTGTGATTCTGGCTACATGTTGGCATTACCTCTACAGTCCATCTGTCTTGTGCAATTCAAAATGCTCTACAGATCATCTCTCTATCTTCTGCTGTTCTTTTCTTCTCCAGGGTTCGTATCAGGTTCATGTGTTTCAAATGTTTCCTTTCATCAGAGGGTCAAATTCCAGTTTCCAAACCACAGGTCCGTACCTGTATTTCTCAGTAGCTTCTGTGGTATATTTCAGAGGGCTCTTCCCAATGGGTGCTCACATTCCTCTGAAACACCTCCCTCTGAATCAATCTGATATCTCAGCAGCCTCTAGTGTCATCTATCATTTACTCCCCGGGTAAGGCTTCCACTTTGCTCTCATTTTGATGTCCTTTGTTAGATTATTCTCATCTTGGATAGCCTGGGCTTCTACTTAGAAATTCTGAAGATTTCTCTGTCATCACCTGTATTTTAGCTCTGCTTTCACTGGTTTGCTTAGCTTTTTTTTATCATCACAGCTTCTTTGTTCTGTTCCTGGGGATGTCACTTGATGTTTGACTTCTTTTATGGGATTTGTGCAAATTTTATTCACACCTCTGCATCTTGTTTTGGTAATAACTATTTTTTTTTTCAAGCAGTAAGAGTAAGTTCTTCTATAACCGTATCAGTTTTCAGGTGAGGGATGCTTTTTCTTTTTCCCCATTCTTTTAAAAGTAGTTGCCATAGTAGTAAAATCTGGGTTTCCTAGCATGGTATTTGTATTCTCTATTATACTGCCACTGAGTTTTCCTATTTCAAAAACTATCTCCTTGTTTTGAAATTGTTGACACTAAAACAAGCATTAACACTAGCTGATATCAAAACTAAACAGGAAGAAAAGCCTCTAGCAAAACCTAGCACTCTCTGACTTCTTTTGCCTTCTGTGTGCACAATTGAAAGATGTTTCAAAACAACAATGACAAGATTTATTTACAAGCAAAGAAAAATCCAAGAGTCAGTGGGGCCACGAATTACCAGTTTTCTTACCCCAGTTAGAGCCCAATCTCTAAAGTCCCCAAACAAAACAACACAATCCCCCTCCTCAAAGTCCTAAAATGCTTCTGAGATGCCGTCCTCTTGCTGCTTCAGACCTAAACAGGCATTTACACGCAGTCCAATTTTCCAGCAAACTGTCCAAGTTTTCCTGGTTCCAAGTTCTCCAGCAAGTTTTCCAGGTTCCAAGTTCTCCCAGGTACCAAGCTTTCCTCTTGTCAGAAGTTCGAATTCCAGTTTGTAAACCAAAGGCCCATACTGTATTTCTCAGTAACTTTTCATTTTTCTGGGGTGGCTGAATCCCAGGTGCCGACCTTCCCCTGATCCTTCCCCCATGTGCTCTCTCTTGCTCCCACTCTTCTGGTCTAACGCTGAAGCACCTAGCAGTTTAACTGCCAAAGCCCATAGAGAGGGGGGCATTTCCCATTAGTTCTCTTGGGGTAACTCCCCAAATCCCCGGTTATAGACTCTCATGACATTTGTTTCTCTTTTGGTTCGTCTCTTTTTCCTGAGTTTAGGTCAGATGAAATCCCTTGTCATTTCTTTCTTATTATTTCCCAGAAATATTTTTCTTTTGCTTTAACTAAGCTGAGGGGGGAAAATATGTGATTTGCTTAGGTGAGAAAGTTGAGGGTGTCCCCTACAACTGATATTCCCTTCATTTTATCCCATGTGCCTTTATGTAGTATAGTAATTTCTCAAGCAACCTCCTCCACCGCTTATCTTAACTGACAGGTGAGATCCTAAGAATGGCAGTAGTACTTATGACAATTAGACAGCATTTAGAAGCATGAAATTGTACAGTGCTTTCTCATTCAATCTTTTGTGATCTCACAAAGTCCTTGTATGGTTAATGAGATGGGCATAGGTTTCTGTATTTATTGGTGAGTAACCCTAGTCTCAGGGAGGTCCTGGGACCTGCTGGCTGGGACCCGATACATAAACTCACATGTACTGGCTGTAGAGTTTAAAGTCTTTCTACTACAACATCCTCATCTCTGAGTTAATGCTGGGATTTCCATCTATGCAGAAGAGAGTCCTTACTCCAGTGCAATACATTATTCCAGTAGGTTTTTCTGGCTGCCCACCCCCACCCAGATCTGGCTGCATCAGCATCTGGCCTCTCCTTTTGTGAATGCTTTTTGCGTGCCAGCTCACCCGTGTACACCTGCCCTAAGAAAACAACGACTGGGAAGTGTTCCTGCAAGTTTGGATGCCTCTTGGAACTTAACTTCTTCAGTTTGAACGACTGACCTGTCAAACCTCACAGGGCCTAACTAATGAGGGATCATCATTCAAGATCTGCTCCTGAGCAAAGCTCTTTAATCTTTCTCATTTCTATTTTATCTCAAGTGACCGCTTGCAGGCTGTCAGCACGCCTGCATCTTGATCAATAACATGTCCAGCCTTACCAAAACAAGTGTGCTGATCAATCGGATGACATGACATTGAATAGTCAATGTGTTTACTTTTGAGTTGTGTAGAGAGCTGTAATTAAAAGTGAGAGGATAAAGGGGCTTTGTATTTTGGTTGGAAGGAAGGGTCGCCTGTGAGCTGTGAGTGCATTCCCTGAACACTGTTCTCCTTCCTCTGGAAGCTTCCAGGGCTCAGCGTCTTCCTGGAGGTCCAGGCCCAAATGCCCAGAAACCGTCTAACCACTGCCCCTCCCTCACCCATCACAGCAGACACAGGGCCTGGAGTCATGTGTCTTTCATTTTTCCATCCCCACTGCTCCACTTTGAGGAGAAACTGCCAGGCATCTCACCTGGGCAGTTTCAAATACCTGCTCTTGATCTCCCTGCCCCTGATGTGGCAGGTCTTCAGATACATCCTCCACTTGGTCTTCTAATTAGCTTAAAACACGAAGTGCCTTTCATTACCCCCCAGGCTGGTTGATTTTCAGCCTCCTCACACCTCCCTTGCCCTTCTCTTTCATATTAACACTGCCCATACTAAATCACTCTAGTGCCCAGGTGGACTGAGTTGGCTTAAAGCTTTCCTGTGAGCTGTGTTTCCTGGAAAGCCCTTTTCTGTGTCTTCACCTACTGCTGCTTTTACCTTGTTTCTAGGACATCTTACCTAAACTTTCTTCTCCAGCATTTGTCTATCTGATAACCTCAACACTCAGTACTTGGAAGTCTTTTTATGTGTCTAACACATTTCATGGGTTATATCTTTTATATTTTATACTAATAGAAAATACATTGTATTATATTTTAGCAGTTATTATATTATATTTTAGTTAGTAGTTATCGCTAATCATGCGTCTATGTTTTAATTGGCATTCCTGATGACAGGGATAGCCTCTCTCTGTAGCTCCAGTGCAGAATAGACCTACAGTGTTTATTAAATAGTGAATAGAAGTGTTTGTTCTTCTAAGTCCATTGTCCCACTTGCCTCTCTGTGTTAACATCATGACTTTTGTCCTGTGTCTATACATTCTCTCTGTATTCAGCTTGCTTTGCATTCTTTCCTTAAGACACCTCCAGTTTGACTTACTCCTGGCCACACAAATATGGAGAAAGTAGAGTTGCTCATTTTCTCATCATAACCAAGCAAGGCTTCCCCACTCATCCCGAGTTCAAACTGCTTGCTGTGATACCAGCACATGTGCTTTTATGGACCCGGACACCAGGCAGGATCTCCTAGAGTTTTGGGACTGGAATCAAATTAGTCTACTACCCCCTGTCCCTGTGTGTTGTGGGGTGTTAGTTGCCTGATTCCACAGGCATACCATTCCTGTGGGCATCTTTTTTTCAATCCATTTTTCCTGACAAGTTTTCTATCTCATCCAAGTCTCTCTTCTCATTGTTCTGATCTGAGCAACACCCAGAGTGTGAGTCCTTTGATTTGATTTTCCCCAACACCCCTTGAACAGGTCCTCATAGGAGAGCCCACCAAAGATTCAGTACATTGCAGACATGCTACAGCTGTTTTTAAAATGTATACTTCATGTCACCATTTATAAAAGTCCTCTAGAGTTCTGCCACTGGCAATTTCTTGTTGAGTTTATTTTTCCTGCAAGTCTCTTGCCTTTATCATGTGGCTTGACTTCCCTCTTGTACTTTCCTCCCATTTCTGTGTTAGCCATCCCCGAGGTCCCGCCAACTTCTTATGCACTTACCTTGTAGATGACCACTTTACCTAGTTCCTCAACACAGAGACCATACCAGGTCGGACTATCTCTAAAAGTTAGTGCTACTGCTGTCTTATTTGGGTTAGTCTAGGTTGAGATGTCAGGAACTTTAATCTCAGCAGCTTAATGCATGAAGGTTTCTTTTTTGTTCACAGGTCAGGGCTACTCTTTTCATAGCAGTGACTTGGGGTTCCAAACTGAGGTGTCCTTCACATAGACATCTGAAATAGGTGGCTTTGGGGTCACTCTTGCTGCCAGGGAAAACAAGCAGATCTCCAACCAGCATCTCTTTTATGTTTTAATTGATTATATACACACATTTTATATCATTGTATACCCTGACATTCTCCCACCACCTTGTCACCCATGAACCATCATCTTAATTTCTTGTGCCATCACCCGATTTTACCCCTCTATCCTTCCCTTGCTCTACGATTCAGTTCTGCTGGCAGTTTGTTACTTTTAAGTTTTACTTGTCCCTTTGTGTGTTTGCTTTCCCCCTATCCCACATATAAGTGAGATCAACCAATATTTCTCTTTTTCTTTCTGACTTATTCCACCCAGCATGATTCTTCTAGGTCCATCCAGGTTATCACAAATGCATCAAATTTTGATTTTTTTGATTGCTGAATAATATTCTATTGTGTAAATAAACCAAAACTTTCTGATCCATTCATCTGTTTTTGGGCATTTGGGTTGTTTCCATATCCTGGATATAATAAATAGTGCTGCAATAAACATCTGAGTACAGGTTTCCTTTTGAATGAGTGTTTTTGTGTCCTTGGGGTAGATTCCCAGAGTGGGATTGCTGGATTGAAGGGTAGTTCCATTTTCAGTAGTTTGAGGGTCCTCCACACTGGCTGGACCAGTTTGCATTCCCACCAGCAGTGTGAGAGTATTCCTTTCTCTCCACATCCATGCCAGCACTTTTCAACCAACATCTCTTTAAAGCTTTTTATAAACTATTTTTCAATTGTGTGTAAGAGCAGGGCACGAAGGAAATCACCCCTTTACCCCTCTCAGTTCTTCTAGGTTGGAAAATCATCACAAACATCAGATAAAATTGATAAAAGGTTGGTAATAACACGTCTATCTCCTATACAGGTGGGAGATGCCAGCATCACTTGCACATGTGGCTTTGGACACCATCGTCAATGACTTAACTAAAATGACAGACTTGGTGGAAGGGAGGAAGGGAAGTTCAATTGGGTGTTTAGCAGGTTCACAAAGAAATAGAGATACAGGCCCTGCCTTTCTGGGAAAACAATAAGGAGTTTGGTATTTCAGAAGAGGCCCTGGCAGAGAGACATTTAGAGATAAATATCAAAAGTAGCCCCACCATTCCCCACAACCTTCAGAGTTGCTCCTCTGAAAGCAGCCTCTTGCCAGAAATACATATTGGGGATGGCACATATTTTGCTCCCTATAATAATAATAATCCAGTGCCAATTATGTTTCACTTTTAATAATAATCCAGTGCCAATTATATTTCACTGCTCATTCTGCCTACTCTCATTGGATTATTTTATCTAATTCCTTCTGTAAATGTTTCATGGATTCTTTCTGAAGCACCATCACAACCCCATGATTGTGGCGAGTTTCCTAATGCCCTTTAGTACTCAGTGAACCCCTCTAGCTCCTTGGTATTTAGCCAGGTAGGGACACAGAGCTTTTCTGCTCACCCTTGTTGACTGGAGGAAACCCAATGACTCCAGCCAAACCTCAGAAGGCTGGGAAATGTGGCCTTCTAGTGAGCCGGGAAAAGCAATCTAAAGCTGGACTTATGCCCACAGCCTAACATTCAATCAACTTTCCAAACAACTGTGTCTCTTTTTAGCGGTTTTTAATCTTCCTTTGTATTCATGTTTCAGTAGAAGTTGTCAAGTGTGGTGAGCATGCCATCCAGCTAACTGCTGGACTGACATCGCAGCATTCTGGGACAGATGGACAGATGTTGTTTAGGTGCCCCATGGTTACCCCTGCCAGTTACTGCTTAGGAATCTTAGCAGTTCTGAAGACCCAGTTGAAGGCTTTTTTTTTTTTTTTTTTTTTTTTTTTTTTTTTTTTTTTTTTTTTTTTTTTTTTTTTTTTTTTTTTTTTTTTTTTTTTTTTTTTTTTTTTTTTGAGACTAGGTCTCATTATTTTTACCCCTGGAACCGCAGGCTCTCGTAGCCTGGGATACCACAGACTCAAGCAATCTCCAGCCTCAGCTTCCCAGGTAGCTGGGATTACAGGCACACACCACCACGCCTAGCTATTTTTTTGGAACTAGATCTCACTACGGGCCCCAGGCAGAACTCGAACTGCGATCCCTAGCCCCGGCTGCTTCATAGGCTGAAGCTTACAGGCACGAGCCACCGTGCCTGGCCCCCCAGTTGAAGTCTTCACCTCTCACAGAGAAAGGTTTTTCTGACAGAAAATTCAGGGTGAACTTTTACTGCCTCATTGCCTGGAAGTACTAGTTATATGTACCAGATTGGGAATTACTACAATCAGATTCCTTTCTTTTTTGAAGCATAGCCAAGATCTGGTCACTGAACATGTGGGGTTTGTTCTTGGTGATTTTTTTGTGGGAGTCAGCCTGGAATGATTCTGGGAGACTCATTCCTGGTGAGGGAGCCAAAACTGAAACCAGGTAAGACAGAAGGGTGCCAGGGGGGTCAATAGTGCTACAGAGAAAACCCAGATGGCCTATTTGGGGGTTTTGTGCCACCTATATTCATAAAGGAAAAGTCATCATACACCAGTGCACTCAAGGATTTTTAATTGGCAAGAAGGCCAGAGGACATAGAGAAGAGGAAAGATTTAAAAGTTCAGACTCCCTGTCAAACTCCAGCACTACCCATCCTCTCCTGGGCACCAGCTTAGCCACACAAGCAGGGCCCAGAGTCATGTGGCCAAGGCCCACAGGCAAAATTGCCAGGAATGAGTCCAGGGTATCTCTCAGCAAAAGGTTAGGCAGGTCCCAGCAAGCTGGAGACCTAAATGTATCCTACAAGCCAAATCCACCACAGGGCCAGGACGATAGCTGCCTGCCATAGTCTCTGAGAAGAGCCAGATCCAAAGGGCTGAAGCAGCCAAGAACAAAGACGAGGGGACACATCCCCTTCGTGTCTCCCCACTCCTCTCCTGGTGCCACAGCAGTAACCCCCTCCAGGAAGTCTGGTTGGCAGCACACCGGGAGTTGTAATCAGATGTTAGAGGTATGACTGTGGGGGCAAAGTCTGGAGCATCCCGCTGGGCCACTTGCCAGCGCACCTCTGACAGGGAGAGCAGGTCTGGGCTTAGGATGTGCTAGGGTCTGGGCACCAGAGGCCTTGAAGTCAACAGGAAGGGACTGCCCCCGCAGACCTACTGCCAGTGAGGGCATAGGAAGGGGTGTCAGCGACAAGCTTTTCTTAAAAAAAGCGTTACCCAGCTTTTCTTAAATTCCTGTGAGTGGCAGCACAACTGGTGACACCATTTCTTAGTGTATTTACCCTCTCTGACTGCTGGAAATGATTTAGCTGACTGGCTCCTGCTGCATCCTCTGGGGTTGTGGAATGAGGGAAGGGTGGCGCCATGATGTTGAGGCTGACCCAGCCTGCCTCATCTTGCTTTTGTCCTCCTGCTCTTCAGATACTTGCCAGATGTCTCCTGCAGTTCTCCCACCTCGAGAGTCCTTGAGAGAGCTGAGGTCCCTGCTGCATAGCAGTACCTTTCTCTTCACCTCAGAATCTAACTGCATCTTCCTTGTAATTTTTCAGTAGTTAGCTATTTCGTCACTTTTTTCCCTTCGTTAAGGACATTTCCATCTCATCTGTCCAAAGTCCTGGCTCCCTCCTACTCCATCAGGAATTCCTGTAGGCACAAATGTTAGAACAGAAGTTTCCACCAAAAACAAAGGAAGTGGAGGCAAAGCCAGTCTAGTCAGACTACTGCAGCTTCTTGTTGCCTTGGGGACTCCCGAGTATGAATAGAAGCCTAAGGCAGCTATCGAGGGTATGCAGAATCCTGAGCTAAAGAACTGAGGACCTGGAGGTGTGAGGATGGACAAGCATGGAGGACGGAGTTAAGCTGGGAGACTGTCCAGTGCAAACTTTGGATTCTGGGCTTGACTTCAGGAGTTCAGATGACACTGGTGCTCTGTGGCCTCAGTGTCCTTCTGATTCCCTTGTTCCCACATCTGCCAAGTGCTGTTTGCTTAGCGCATGTCAAGTGGTGGGAGCCATGGGGTGCATTTCTGTTCTTGTTCTGATGATCAGTGTGGGGTTTGAGTGCCATTGGAAATACTTCCTCTGTAACCCCGGGTGTCATGACACTTGCTGGGGGTGATCATCTGATAGTGCACCCCTGGAGCCATGCAGGGCTGGATTGTTCACTTTGCACTGTGAAAGTGTTGTAAAGAGTGGGTCCCAGCTGAACCTTATGGACTTTAGGGGAACACTGACCTATGGCAGCCCTGGGAGAGACTCCAGCTGAATATACTCCATGTCCTTGAACTTGGAGACTGACAGTATAGATTAAACCGGTACTTTGACTCAGCATTGCCCAAACTTGTATCAGTCTCATCCCTTTGTATTTGAGGAAGAGAAGAATGCTGTGTATGCTTGGCTGAAGACATTTTGCCTTTATATTGAAAATCCAGATCCCATATCTATATAAATGGATGAACTGGAACCCAGAGGGAAGAGGTGTAAAGACCCACCCCACCAATAGCACCTTATTTTCTTAAGGTATAAAATGGATGAGGAGGTAAAAGAGATTTACTTAGGAGGACAGGTTTCCTATGCTCTAGAGAAATGTAAGAAAAATCACATGTCACTTGCAAGGAAACAATAGACTAGGAGACGACAGAAAACACTGCCTAAAGGAAAATTCAACATTTTGCTTTCCAACAAAGCTCAGTTTCTATTGATGACCTCACTGAGACTCAGACCCTTGTATTGTTACCGCCATTCTGGCTTAATTTGATTTCTTCTATTGGTGTAGCATTAGTCCACAACACTGTATAGGTTCCAAGATTACACTGTCTTACCACTTCTGCCACCAAATGTCTGGTCACTGTCCACCACCCACCAATTGGCCTCCTAAATTCCTCCTCACATCTTCCCCTCTGGTAACTGTTCCATTGTTCTTGTCTAAAGATGTGGGTTTCCTTGTTTTCTTTTCATTCCGCACGTGAGGTCATATAATATTTTTCTTTCTCCAGCCAACTTAATTGATTTAGCATACCTTCTAGGTCCATCCACGTCACAAATGGTAAGGTTTGACTTTTTTTTTTTTATAGCCGAGTGTTATTCCAGTGTGTATAAAGACAACATCTTCTTTATCCACTCATCTGGTAGCTGGTTCTTGGGTTGTTTCCATATTTTGGCTCTTGTGGATAGTGCTGCCACGAACACAGGGTGTATATGTTTTTCTGAGTTAGTGTTTTCATGTTCTTCAAGTAAGTACCCAGAAGTGGGATGACTGGATCATATGGTGGTTCTATTTTTAATTTATTAAGGAACCTTTATACTGTTTTCATTGAGGCAAGGGTTCCTTCTCAGTCTGGCTTATATTAGAGTGAAGCATCCCTCAAGGGCAAATCTGGGCCACCAGTGCAGATGAGGCCTCCAGAATCATTTTCTGCTTCGTTAAAAACAGTTTGGAAAGTCTCTGATGGTGGGTATATTTTATAACCTGTGGAAAGGGTTTTAATATCTGTAGATAAAGTCTGTTGATGTCCTGACAAACTCGTTGTTGGTATCATCTGCCTGACGAAGACAGAACTTGGCACTTGTTCTGAGACCTGCCCCCCAGTGCCTGGGATGCTCCTTTGGGGCCCTTCACCTCATGGCCCTCATATCCAGGGGCCGGAGCTTCCTTGCCCTGCTGTCATAGTGAAATTGGGTTAAAATAGGCAGAAGACTCCACCCAACAAACCACAGGGAAAATGCGGCATTTTTAAAGTGCAGCTTCTGCCGCCCAGCTTCTTACCAGATTCGCATTACTCACGGACAGCAGCAGTTGCTAAAGTCACAAGGCAATTTAACAACAGGGTTTTATTTAAAAGGAAAATTAGCCGGGAAAACAAAAAGTCCTTAAAGCCACAAGTGGCCAGTTACCTTACTCCAGCCACCATTTTCAGTCCCAAAGACATATGTCCATGATGGTGCCCCTTTGCCCCTCCAAACCTGAGGCAGGCACTCTGCAAAGTCTAGTCTTTCTCTAGCCATCTTCTCTTTGCTTCTTCTCTCTCCAGTGTTCTGAGCTGCTCTGCCTCTCCAAGGCTCTTTAAACGTCTTCAACAAACGCTGATGGAAAAATCAGCTTTCTAAATCCCTGGCTATCTCCAGATACCAGTTTTCCATCCTACCTTGCTGTGGCGCCATGCTCTCCACACCAGGCACTCTTCTATTGGCCACTATGGCTCCTTGCCACCACCAGCTCACTCTTCCAGGGGTCTTCTGCCCAGCCTGGGCACTAGGGATCCTCTTACTGGCCTGTATTTCTCATCTCTCTTCCCTCCCCAAAAGTCTTTCTCCCTCAGTCTCTGCAACTTTCCTCTTATATCTCTCTTTTCTTTCACTCTTCTGAAAACCATAGGCTCCAATTTCCCTCTACACACCCTCTTGGTGCTTCATTTTCTCTTCCCCACCCAGGATTTGCAACAAAGTAACAGAAGGCAGTACACTTAACCAGTTTAGGCCATCTTTTACCTCTGTGTTTTTCAGAAACAGCTAATGGTTGTTAATGTCTAAACTTTAATACTGCCCATGTTGGGGTACTGACTTTTCTAGGAAACCTCTAACATGGTGCTAGGGGCACAGGAGAGTCTCATTCCAGCTTTGAAGGGACATGTCTCTTAAATAATACTGTGCAATATTACTGAGCTGCTCCTTTCTCTGCAGCAGCTGACCTGGGGGCTTTGTTCTAGAGGGTCATAATTTATGTTCTTTTGAAATCTAATTATTCTCTTACTCAAGTCACTGGGTCTCAGATATCTCCATGTATGAAAATCATCTGAAAAACTTGGATAAAACACAGAGTTCTGGAGCTGTACCCTCCCCACGCTCCCCTCTGTCTTTGATTCAGTAAGTCTGGACAGAACTTAAGAATTTTCACTTCCAATGTGGTCCCAGGTTCCAAAGTAGTCTAGATTTTCATGTTCCAAAGTGGTCTAGGTTTCACCTCCAGGGATTCTGATTTGGCACATCTGGGTTTAGACCTGTCTCTCTGTGTACTTAATTAATATTCACAAGTTTCTGGATTTCTGAGGTCACCTTTTGGGATTCATGGGTATAAAACTCCCTTCTGAGGGATGAGTGCTGCTCTGTATCACTATAGTTAGTGCCTTATTCATAGAACAGTGGTCATGGATTTAGAAAAGGTCATGTAATTGGTTAGTTTCATTTTCAAAATACACATGACCCAGGGCTTGGGTGAATGATTTCTTGCCCTGTGGCCCCATGAAATGAGAGGAGATGGTGTGAGGTGAGCAAGGGAGAGAGTAGAGCAGCTGCTGTGCCTGTTTGAGGACAGGGCTGCTGAGGGTTGCAGTTTGCCTCTGGATGATAGCATAGGGGGTGGAAAATACAAGCCCAGTCTTATAGTTGTTCTTCTACCTCCTACAATGCTGCCTATTGTATTTCTACAGAAATCCCCAGTTGCTGAGAAACCAATGGAAGTTAAGGGAATAATCCTTTATCCTTTTCTTTTAAAATTAGAACATAATGGCAAAGCCAGTTTCTATAATGGCAAAAATGCCAGGTTCTAGTGAATGTGGAGGGGGCCTTTTAATTTGCAGTTCTATTTCTAGCTCTGCAATGCTTGAACAAAACTTGTGAGCAGTGTGCTCAACATCTCCATTGTGAGAGGTGGTATGCTCATGCGTGGGCTCAGGTGAACTCACCTATGCTGGGTGGAGCAACCCGGATCTCAACAGGTGCCTGCTGACAAGTAGATTTCCCCATCTATTCTCCATATTCACCACGAAACTGAAATCAGGTCAAAAGGGCAAAAGCTGCCAACCAACAAGCCACAGGAAAAAAACGACACTTTTAAAATGCGGATTCTGTCACCCAGGTTCCCTCAGGTTCATACCACCCGGGGATAGTAGTTGCCAGTCAAATGCAATTTAGCAACAGGGTTTTATTTATAAGGAAAATTAGCAGGAAAACAAAAAGTTCATAAAGCCACAAGCGGTCACTTATCTTATCCCAGTCACCGTTTTTCATTCCAAAGGTCCCAAAGACGTATGTCCATGATGGTGCCCCTTTGCCCCTCCAAACCTGAGGCAGGCACTCTGCAAAGTTCAGTCTTTTTCTTGGGTCTTCTCATTGCTTCTTCTTTCTCTCTCCAGTATTCTAAGCTTCTCCACTCATTTCTCCAAAGCTCTTCAAACTTTTTCAACAAATGCTGATGCAAAAATCAGTTTCAAGTCCCTGGCTATCCCCAGATACCAGCTTTCCATGCTACCTTGCTACAGTGCCACACTCCCCACACCAGCTACTCTTCTACTAGCCACCATGGCTCCTTGCCACCACCAGTTCACTCTTCCAGGGTGCTTCTGCCCAGCCTGGTTGCTAGGGCTACTCTTTACCCACCAGTGATTCTCATGTCTCTCTTCTTCCCAAAAGTCTTTCCTTTCTCTCCCAGTCTCTACTTGTCTCTTTTTATATCCTTTTTTCCCTTTTCTTCCCTCCTGAAAAGCACAGGGTCCAATTTCCCACTACACACCCTCTTGGTGATTCATTTTCTCTTCCCCAACCAGGATTTGCAACAAAGTAAAAGAAGGAAGTACTCTTATCCTGTTTAGGTCATCTTTAAAAACACAGCTAATGACAGTGCCTAAATTTTATGACCCATATTGTGGTCATGGCTTCATAAGGAGATGAGGCAGGCAGGGGTGGCAGTGAGAGCAGAACAACCCTGTGTCATGTGAGGCTCTGTGTCCTTGCAGTGACCTTGAAAGCCGCAAGCTCTTGAGACTATTGCTCCACTGTGGGGTGATCAGTCTTGAAAGAAAGTACTCTGTGAACCCTGAAGCAACACCTCCACCTCTGATGCTGCTTCTGTGGTTGCTGCAGGTTTGTTCATCAACCAGATAAATCTGTGTCTGCACCTCTGGAACCCTATGTTTGGAGCAGAGCTCACGATATGTACATATCTGTTCACTGAAACTGAGAATGAATTGAGATAAAGGAGATGTATTGTTTTAAAATAAATGCATTAGACTCTTAAATAGCTGAACTGGCAGTAGGTAAGAAATGGGCCAAGTGTATTTTGTAGAAGAGCTTGCTTGCTTGTTTTTGGATAGGCATGTGATTTAGAATTTTTTGCTAGCAGTCTTAGATGGAAAGATGTGCTTTTATTTTTAAAAGCCTCTGTGAGTATGTTTCTGTGAATAAGATAGCTGTAATAAGGCCCTGCTAGAAAATTCAGATGCATAATGGCATTTGAGATTTACTGAAGGTAAGGACAGTCTTCATTTAAAACTGTCATGCTCAGTGCAAAATAGGAAGGACTCTACTACCTGTATTTATATATGGCTGTCCCTGCTACTGGTGAAGGGCTTGTGTTCTCCTTCATTCTCACTGACTGATCCAGAGTGTGCCCTCAGCTAGAGGCTGAGTGACTAGGACAGTAGGTACTTTTATAGAAATGTAGTTCATTAAGGGCCTCCATGAGAGCAAACAGTACAGGCTTGAAGTATTTCCTTAGTTGTAGGTGTTATTTTAATATAAGATTAATTCATCAAAACTGATCAAGTCTATTATGCTCTTCTATTCAAAGAGCTTGGTGCTGGGCAAACACCTCTCTCTGCATGACACAACCCATCCCTGGAGTTGTTGCAGGGTAGGGGGAGACCCCTTCACTGTCGTTGCGGGTGACCTGGGAGCCCTGAGTGTGAGGGGAGTGTGGGAAGGACCCCCTGGCCCAGGAAGGGCTGGACAGAGAGCCTGTCAAAAGTCATGTGGGTGTTGTGAGGCAGGTGGGCTCCTCATCCTGACCTTGAGGGTGAGCCTGGCCATGGAGAGCAGGTGTGTGAGGACAAGAGAAAGGGGAGTTGGGCACCTTGATGACCTCATTCCTCCTTCAGTCATGGGCAAGGAGGAGCAGTTACGAACAGAGTAGGGAAGGGCAGTGTGGCAGGTCATGGCAGGATCAGGCATAAGATGCTGCCTTGCTTAGCAGGGATAGGGGGTAGGGACACCTCATTTCCTAGATGCCTGGAGCTATATTACTGACAATGGGATGGTTGTGGACCGTAAGTCAGTGTGACCTGTGGGGACACTTCTTGTCTGAAGCCAGCAGAGACCCAGAGGCCCTTGGAGGCCCAAGTGCTAATTGGGGGTGCTGAGAGCAAAAAAGAGGAGATAGCTTCTGTAGGCACTCGGTGGATAGAATAGAGGAGGAGGGGTGCGGTGAGGCACCACACCCTGACCTTATGGCATTTGTGGTAAAGACCGGTGTCCTCAGTAATGGCCAAGTGCTTCCTCAAGAAAAGGGAACTTCTTGGAGACGGAGCAGCCTACTGTGAAGTTACAGAACTAGGGGTGCAAGTGTCTGCTCAGGGTCCGACACAGAACGAGTGGTGCTGCTTGCTCTTTGCTTGTGTTTATTTTCACTAGCATTTGCTATGATAAGAGGGTGTTTGGGGCTCTGGTTATTTCTTCCCTGAAGTTTTTCTTAAAGGCAAAAAGAACAAAGCTCTTATTATCTCTTTGAATTGAATGTCATCTAGAACTTTTAAGGAGTTTATTGATTCAAAGAACAACTTGAATTAAAGGGTTCACAGTTTAATGAAGCACTGGTTGATGACTGTCAGTTACCCCCAATTTCATCTCCCCTTTCCATTCCTGCATCCCTGTTACGAATGCTCCACTCTTTCCATGCTAACTCCCAAAAATGCATGACTGAATGGGTCAACTTAACTCTTGCTTATTTTTGCTGTGTATTCATTTTGTTGGCAAGCTATTTTAAAGGCTTTCCTCCCATTAGCAGAATTTATGTAGAATATTGCTTTTGCTTTAAAAAAGGGACCTGGTAGGGCAGAAATTTTAAGCTGATCACTCCGTTTCTCAAATTGTAGCAGAAATAAACAAAATGATTAGTATAAAATGTAATTCATAGTCAATGAGTTAAAAAAAATACTTGAGTTGCTGATTACAGCTCGCTGAGATAGACCCCCTGAAATATAATTTACTTTTGAAGTGATTCCAAATGAATTCTTTCTGCTTAAATTTGCAAAATGTCCCGACGCTGTGTCAACATTTCAGATGGTATTGAAAGAGTGTATGAGTGACATTGATCTGGCTTCCTAGTCCCTGGATGGAGAGGATGTTGAGTTTCCTGATTACAATCCACATGGGTTGAAAGAAGATCCTGCTTTGGAGAAATACCTAGTCCTATTTCTTCCTGCTGCACTTATAGCTGTTTTTTCTTGCTCCCACCCCCCGACCTCATGCATTCCTGCTTCATGTTTTCTATGGAAAATTTTTATTATGGATCATTTCAAACTCCACAAGAGGAGAACAGCATGGTAAACCCTCAAACTCGCAGTTTCAAGGACCATCAGCTTGTGAGTCACTTTGTTTCATCACTGCTTCTTCTTTGTTTCATCACTGTATTCTTCTCCCCACTGCACTGAACCACCTTGAAGCAAATTCCAGATGCACAAGTCATTTCACATGTAAATATGTTAGTGTCATCTCTAAATTATAAGGATTTCTTTAAAAGAAGAGACTTTAATACTATTGTGAAATCTAAAATTTTAACTATTTCTTGTATCTAGTATTTGACTATGTCGCATTGTCTAGTATAATTTTTTTTTTTTGAGACTAGGTCTTGCTATTTTTGCCCTTGGAACCACAGGCTCTCCTTGTCCAGGGTACCACGGGCTCAAGAAATCCACAGCCTCAGCTTCCCAGGTAGCTGGGATTACAGATACTTGCCACCATGCCCAGCTATTTTTTTGGAACTAGGTCTCTCTACAGGCCTCAGGCGGGACTTGAACCGTGATCCCTAGCCCCAGCTGCTTCATAGGCTGAAGCTTACATGCATGAGCCACTGTGCCTGGCTGTCTAGTATAATTTTTAATGTGCATTTGTTATAATCAAAAATCTAAACAATGTCCACATTCTGTGATTGGTCACTTTGTCACTTTAATACCCTATGTTGATAGGCATTCCTCTCCCTCTTATTTTTTTTTTAACTTGTGATACATTTGTTGGATGAATCAGCCAGTTATTCCTATGGATTTGCTCACAATCTGGATTTTTGGCATTGTATTCTTGTATTCTCTTGATTTTATTGAATATCTTGCTTCATCTTTTATATTTTCTGAATAGCTTGGCCATTTCATGATCTGATCTACTTATATCTGACTACTCCATCTCACCTCACATTGGGTTTTCTGCCATGCCTACCAGAGAAGTTACTACTTCTGCTCAGCAAGTTCCTGACTGTTCATCATGTAACCTCCTAAGGAAACCTCATCAGCCCATGGCTGGAGCCCCAGTGTTCTAACAGCAGTGAGCTTTGCAGTCTATTTACTTTGCAGGCATGTCATTTAGTATGCTGAAAGTCAGCCTTATCTTTTTGTGCATCATTGACTCATCAGCACTGAACTACTGTGACTAGTTCACAGTAAATGTACCCCCCAAATGATCAATGAGGTATCAAAAATGAGAGATTTAATGATTAGTTTAGCTGAATCAATGTAATGAATTCTGTCCTGCCTTATTTTATTATATGTCATTTAATCAAATGAGGTGATCACCACTTGCACTTCAGTTGTTCTTTCTCATCCTTGCCTCCTGGCCTTCCATATGTAGTGACTTTTCATGCCCACCTGCCTCTGACACTACAGGAGTAGTCAGTGCTCCTCTGGGAGAGACCATGAAGGGCTCATGGGACTAATTAGTCAGGACTGGTGGCCTTGGGAGCCTGTAGCCTTGGCCACCTGCAGTTTTCTCAAACGCAGAGAAGCACTCTGCATTTCAAAGGAGATGTCCATTCTCCTGTCTTGACTCAGGCAACCCAGTCAGAGAACTGGTTCTTCAATAGCAGAAATGTCTCTTCTGACAGTTCTGGAGGCTGAGGTACAAGTTCAAGGTCTTAGGGACCCTGAGCGGGTGGTTGGTGAAACCTCTTTTTGTCTTGCAGGGAGCTGGTATTTTACTGTGTCCTCACATCGTATTTCCTCTGGGCCTGCAGAAAGAGGTTTCTGGTCTTTCTCTTCCTCTATGGACACCATCCTTCCTCTCCCCCATGACTTCATTAAATTTTACCTAATTAAAGGGCCCTCTCCAAATACAGTATCATGGGGGTTAAGGCTCCAGCATCTGAGGAGACAAAGTTCACCCCCTAACTCTAGCACCTTAGGATGAGTCTAAAATGAATCTCTGCTCTAACTATGAAATATTTTGTTTCCCTTTAAAGCTTACTGATAGATGACCCACATTTTAAAAGGTTTTTTATCAAGGTTTAAAAGACCTTGACTGTCTTAACTATTGCTTTCTTCTGTTTCTATCAACTCTGGAGAAAGAGCCAATGTTTGAAATTAGCATATATGAATCACTTTTTCTGTGATTGCTAAATTTAAAAATTTTAATTCACATTTTAGCATTATATCAGCTTCAGGTGCTTGCCATTTTAAATCTCCAAGTATAGATACTGCATTAACTTCACCTCTGGAGTCCAAATCTGTCTTTCACCATATAATTTTTCATCCCCTTATCCAATTTAGGAGACCCAAAGAATTGACAGTTGAATATTACAAAGTAGTACCTGAAACTGAATAGAAGAGCTAAAATATGCTAGCTTTCCTCTAGAGTGGTTTCAGATTGAGTATAAGTATTGTTTCAAGCTTGTGTGGTATTTTTTATAGCATTAGAAATTCAAGAGTGTAGCTTCTCATTTATCAAAGAATTCAGGATTGTGTCTGTAACAGAAATCACAGTGAGAATCTGTGTATAGAATTTAACTGATTCTTGCCTCCAGCTATTCCCATTCTACACGCACTGAGATGGAGTTTGAATCTACACAGCAGCTTGATAACAGTGATTTAGGAATTCAGTTCTGCATCAATCCTTTGTTAGCAATACGTTTTTAAATGAACTAATTTTCTCTGACCATGGTGATGAAGATAATCACCTGCTGGAATGTATGCACAGTAGAGATAACGGGTATTTAAGCTGTGAAGGCCAAACTATGAATAGTTAACTATGAATAGTTTTCTATCCTGGGAAGACCATATCCTGAAAATACACTGGGGTTACCTTTATGGCTCTTGCAGATTCAACTGGGTTAGGCATGTTGGTTTGCAATAAATAGAGACATAAATCAGGAAAATAGTCTGTCTAATTTTGATTGTGTAAGTGAATTAATGCCACTGGATCTTTTTTTTTTTATAGTCCTCTATTTCCTATGTCTTCCAATGTGGTTCTCCTGCATAACAAGAAATATCACTGAATTTTATTTATGAGTGATATAGTTGGTATTGGCTTTTTATTACATTCACAGGGTGTTTTGAAATTCGGGCTTACTTTTATTATGCATTTTACAATCATGTGGCATACAACTATGTGGAGAACTTTAAGTTGGGTGAAAGTAAGAGAGAAGGTCAATGATTTGCCCAATAATGACCAAAGACAAGGGTATGTCCTTTGCTTATGGTATGGAGAGGTGAAGCCCCCTTAGACAAGTGACTCAAAGTCTTTTTTCCATAGAGGTGACTAGTTGCCTTCATCTACCCATCCATCCATCCATCCATCCATCCATCCATCCATCCATCCATCCATCCATCCATCCATCCATCCATCCATCCATCCATCCTTCTGTCTTTTCCCACGTTATTCCTACCTAGGTATTTTTAATAAGTATATTCTATAGTAATTGTTACATGTTCCCTTTTCTCACCTGTAGGCCTCATCAATCCCTCACTGCCCCCGAAATGTCAATTAACAATAGTTATTTCCTTACTGCTATGTCTAAAGAACAGTTATTTCTATGTCATTATTAGCCAGGCTTTTAAAGTCCACATGCCACCCTTATCAGGGTGTTCTGATCACATAGACAGTTGTTAGTTTAAGTAGGTCATTGTCCATGATGACCATTGCTTGGGGTATGTGACCTGAGATCATATGTCCAGACCAGGCTGAGGGAAATATTTCAGGTTTATGTTCAATGAGCTCACAGCTCATTTCTCTGTTTGGCTCAGATGTGGCTGGTGTCTCTGCCTACAGACCTGTCACTTATGTGATGAGTCCCTGCTGCTCTATTGGCTTGCTTTCCTGTTCTGTAGTTATACGCCAAAGCTGAGATTATTTTAAATCATGTATCATTTGGCATAATGTTGTAAAATACAGATCTGGGATTTATGCTTTACCTTAAAATAGAGTGGGGTTATAGATTTAACACCACTGCCCCTTCACAGAGAGTGCTTACATCATTGCTTTGCTCTGTGAGGCAGATTGTCATTTGTCCACAGTCACAAACCTTTCCTTTCGTGATCTCATTAAAATTCACAACCAAGACTCCAGGTGGGTCTTGGTACTGTCATGATCTTCTGCACTGTCACTCAGGCCATGTGCTGCCTCATCTTAGTGGTTTCACATGGTCATTGCTCTCCTTTAATCTCTAGCACATATTGGTCTCAACTGATGGTGATGGGTTTTCTTTCCCACTTAAAATTATAAGCAAACTGGACAAGGCATTCCCACACTCCTACCATCAAATATCCTGGCTGACTTGTGTCTGTACCTTATACTTTCCCTTCCCTCTTGTACCCCAGGACCTGTGCCCTCTCACTTGCTCCAAGGCATCATCACTTGTCTTGGATTTTATTGAATCTTCACTATGATTATATAAACATGTTGTAGTATCTCAGAAAAACCGTCCCTTACCCACCTTCCCCTTGCCTGTACACCTGTATCTTCTCTTTTGAATGCTTTCCAGGTTGACTCCTGTTCTTATTCTTAAGAACGCTTAGTGTCCAGTTTGAAGGTCTAGCCACTATGGACAGCTGTACGGAGGAGCCTCAAACTACTGAAAATGGAACTACCATTTGATTCAGCCATTCCATCTCTGGAAATCTACCCAAAGGATATCAAAACCCTAAATCAAAAGGAATATTATTCTGCAGTTAAAAAAGAAAACGTCATGTCATTTGCAGCAACATGGGTGGAGCAAGAAGGAATCATGATAGTGGAAATAAGCCAGAAAGAAAAAGAGAGATACTGCATGGTCCCACTTATATGTAGGATATAGGGAAAAGGACAAAGGAAAATTAAACTAGAAAACTAGCAATAGAATTGAAGCATGCAGCAAGGGAGGGAGAAAAGAGGGTGAAACCAGGAGGTGGATGAGCACAAGAGATCAAGATGATATTTTACGGGTGACATAGGTGATGGAAGAACCTCAGGGTATACAGTGATGTAAAAAAAAAAATATATATATATAAAATCAATCAAATCAATCAATCAATCAATCAATCAAATGTATTCCCAGACGAACTCTTAGTGAGTTGACCAAGGACCTAATCTGCAAATCTAGTTGCCAATTCTCAGCCAATTTAACTTGGTTTATTTATTTTTCCTTCTACCTTCAGAAACTTCCTTCAATTGTCTTAATTCTCATTTAGGTTTCTTTTTCTCTTAATATGTTTCTCAGTGACTGCCTCATTTCCCTTGACTCTAAATATTGCAACAGCCCGGGGCTACTGCACGAACTTCTAACCTCTGAGTTGTCTTCTCTGTCCCTGGGATTATCTCATCTAGGGGCTTAGCTTTAAAAGCCATGTGTATAGAGTCAGTCTCAACTTCTATATCTTTTCTGTATTTCCAATTAATATACAGCTATCCTAACTACATGTTCTGTTAAATATAAAATATATGTCTCCAGTTCATAATGTCCAAAAGTGAACTTCTGACTCCACTACCCCACCTGCACCTGCTGAAATTTTTTCTTTTGAGCAATTACAAAGCTCACTGGTCATTTTTCAAATCAAAAATCTCGTTGGCATGGAGTCCTCTCTCTCCGCTGTAATACAATTAATCCACCGTAAATCCCAATGACTCCTTTAAAATACATTCAGCTTTTCTACCACAGCTTCCTAATTCCATCGCTGTCATTGCTTGTGACATTTTTCTAAAATGGTTGCTCCCCTTCATATTTCCACAGCAAGGCATCAGTTCCAATTTCCTAGCCAATATTTGTTGCTTTTGGTCATTTTCATTTCAACCAATCTAGCAGGCGTGGAGTGCTAGCTCATTGTGATTTCAGTCTTAAGTTCCCTTGGTAATTAATGATATTGAGCAGATTGACCATCATATTTAATTACAACTCAGCCTTGCCTGTCCCTCCTCAGTCCTCTCTGTGCAGGCTCTCCTTTTTTTCCTATCATGTATTGCCTTTTAACAGGACATGTCATTTACTTCTTATATGTAGTACTTATTATCTGTTTCCCTTCCAAAGAGAATGTTGGATGGGATTTTTCATTTTTCTTATTGATGTGGCCCGGAAAACCTAGAATGGAACCTGGGGATGTATTTTGGAGATGAATACTGGTGGGACAACAAGTGACCAGTGGCTCTTGATGACTGCAGCATCACTGCGGAGAATGGGAAAATTTTCAAGAAGAGTCACACAAAAGAAACGGAGTGGAGCTTTGTCCATTATTTTCCTTTGTGCTTTCTGTGCACAAGGCAAAAGCCAGGGATCTAAAGAGTGTGACTGGTGACTGTTAGCAGCTACATTTACAACTGCATGTCTGAGCCAAATGGGGGGATAAGTTAATGGATTTAAAAGTTACTATCAACTTGACAAGTATTCAAGTAAAACAAAATAGCTTTATTGGAGTGAAAGGAGCACATCTGTATCTATTGATCTCCTACTTCCTACCCACCTACCTACCTACTACTTATCTACCTACTGTCCATCCATCCATCCATCCATCCATCCATCCATCCATCCATCCATCCATCCATCCATCCATCCATCCATCCAGCCATCCATCCATCCTCCCCCATCTACTCTCTAATGGCAGCACATTACTATTGTAGGGGGAAAAAACATTATAATATATAAATATGACATTTAAATAAAATATAAGATTTGCCACTGAGTGTGGCAAATCAAGATAGACAGAGACCAATGGTGACCTTGAGGAGCTTGCTCCCCCTCCTCCTATCCTCATCACTCCACTTCGGGTATGATCTGGCCTGCCCTACCCTATCAGGAACTTTTGTGCTCTCCTTGTCTCTGCTGTGAGCAGATTCCTCAGCTGAACTTTTAGGGTTCCTTGCACCTGGCCCCAGTTGTCCTTCTAATTTTTATTCTTATTGCCCTCTCCCCTTAGTTGACCCAGCCCCCAAGCCACACAAAGAGCCAAGTTCTGGCCCTTTTTCACACAGACTTCATGAATGATGCCCACAGGACTGTGCCTCCATTCGTGCTCATCTGGGTTCAACATGAAGTCAGAGACAAGCGGGTGGAGCGTGTTCATCTCTTAATTAACTGTGAATGTTTATTGAAGTAAAGCTAAAAATTATTCTTTTTCCCCTGTACTCAGAGAAACTGAATAGATGTTAAAAGTTTTAACCACCATGGTAATCAGCTGTATTTTGACATGTAGCTATTTGCATCATAAATGGATTCCCACTATAATTCAAATTCAGCTATACAGGGTAGATTTCAGAGACCAGTAGAGAAATTTAAGAGAGAGAACATCACTTCAATAAGACGAGTCTGTTCTGCTGTTCCACCAGAGAGCTGGGGGCGAGCCAGATGGGCCTGTTCGCCTAGCCTGCTCTTCCAGATATGCGAGGGGGTCCGGCTTTCCTGTGTGAAGAGGCACCTTCTGCACCATGGCTTCTGAGACCCTGCCAGCTGCTGTGCTTGGAGTCCTTGAGGTGTTGGGTCTGTGAGGATATCCTGCTCCAAGGGCTACTTTAGAGAAGGCCTGTCCCTCCCACCAGCCAACCTGCCTCGCAGATTTTCAGGAACAATTTTGACTCTGTGATTTCATTTCATTTGCTGACTTTAAAAAAATGCAGTGTTATTGATTTGCCTTTGATTTGCAACACACAATCAATTTCCAAGGCCCAAGTCACCATCAAAGTTCTAGTGCTTTTACACTATCACATTCACCTCCCTAACACCACCTCCCTTTCTGATTCATCTCCCTTACACCACCTCCTTTTCTGACTGTCACTAAGGTACCACTCAGGTCTTCCGTAAGCACCCTGTTCTAAACACAATCCTATTTCTAATCGGATAGCTATGTATGTGATCTTTGTAACTTAAAAAGGGAATGGAAAATAGATTTCCCGAAGAGCCAAGGTAGTCAATGCCTGTGTGGCGTAAGTACCTGAGAAGACTCATTCTTTATGCTTTCTCCTGTGGAGGCCCCAAGAGGCCACAGAGGGCCTGGGAACAGTCTCTGTTATGACTGATGGGCTGCTCCACAAGACGCCGGAACTCCAATTGAGGTTCAAAGAAGCAGGTTTATTTGCAAGAAGCTGGTGCACCAGGGTCCCCAAGCAAAGACAACAAGAGAGACCTCCAGCAGTCTCTGTTACAACCTTTTATGGGGCAAAACCACCAATTCCCCCTATTGTGAAGCAAGCAAGCAGGTGTAGGATAAGTTCCCATAACTACAGGAAGCGTTCCCATGTTCCGATAACGGTGGGATGCATTCCTATAACTGCAGAACATGTTTCCATAACTCCGGGTTTCCAATAATGCTGACATCCATCATCTATCAGGAGGATAATGCTGGCGTCCATTATCTATCAGGTGGACAAGACAGTTGTCAGGAACAACCAGGAATAAGGGCAGGCAGAAACAAGATGTCAAACCAGCCAGCTGTGGTGGGTACTTTCCACTGAGGGCAGGGAGAGGATGCTGGTTTCAAAATGGAGGCTTAAAACAAAATGGAGTTACTTTGGTTAGGCTGTTGGCAACAATCTCCAGACAGATACTGGCTGCTTCTGTGGAGAATGGTCAGCAGCTGCTGGTACTCACTGAGTACATAGTAGCAGGAAAGATTGGAATGGAGCAAGAAGGATTTCTCTGATACAGAAAGAGTCTTCGTTTGCCAGACACTGAGATGATGTTTGGAGAAACCATGGAATCTCATAATGTGGAAACTTTTCTTTTTACCCTCATTCTGTCTGAGATAGTTTATGTCAACATTTTTCAAAGTATGTTCAAGTATTTAGGGACTTTTAAGGGAAGTGACTCAAAGATTCTGTTACCAAATGTGTCTTAGAAGCACTGGGTTTAACAAAGCTAACTAGACTTCTAAAGGAAGGGCCCTCCTGGGCCTTGACGGTGCTCTGTGTTTTGTGAGTTTCTGGTGGGAGCAGGGGGGCATGTAGAGGAAAATGCATTTCCAAGATTTATTTGATCATGTAACCCATTTTTTAGAGGCTCCTGACAGGCTTGGTGTTCTGTGTAACATTTTGGAGATATATTGACCAGGGTGTTTGAAGGTAGTAGATCAATTCAGTGAACTTTCATGCAACGTTGAAAAAGTTTCTGACATGTCACATTCCTTCTTTTGAAAATAACAACAAAGACCTCCATGGAGATTTCCTTTTGAAAAAAACACCTAAATATGGATTCCTTTGGAATAATTTCTTTTACAGCATTAGCTGTTGTCTGGTCAGAGTACAGTGTCAGCAAGGGCTGTTCAGGCCAGAAGTAGACCCAGGGCGGTGACTCTCACTCTGGTTTCTGGGTACAACTATTTTTGCTCCTCACTGTAGAGGCAGAGGCTATAATTATAAACCTGCTCCTTGGGTTTTGCTCTGGTAATGAGCTCAGTTCTACGGGTACTGATGAAAAGAGGGCAAGGACAAGGCCATGTATGAAGTGTTATCACTGGAGAGGAATGCTTGCTCACCACTATCTGACCTGAATCCTTGCCCTTGAAAAGCAGAAGCATCACTTACACAACTAGTTATAGCAACTTGCTATTGTTACTGTGTATATTCTCAAGTTCTTGAGTGATTTCAGGGGCTATGGAAACTACTTTGAAAAAAGCAAAACAATGATAGTAATAGTAATAATCATTATGGGAAGGAACCCTGAACAAAGTGACATTTCAGCTGGATGGTCACTTATTTTTGCGTTGTATTGAATGCATATGATACTGAGTGAGCATGATTGTACATACGAGAAGTACTTAGTTAGCTCTGCAAGTACCCAAGTAAGGATCGTGTTCCTTAGGGTTTGGTGTTAATCAGGATTTTCAGGATCAGCAAGAATGATCTATTCTTTGAAGGATTTAGTTTTAAGAATCTGGCTTACAAGATCATGGAGCCTGAAAAGTTGGAAATCTGTAGAATTGACCAGTAACTCAATAGGTGGGGTTTTGTATTGCATTCTTGAAGGAGAGTTACTTCTTCCACGGCAAACCTTAGCCCTCATATTTTGCTCTTCAACTGATTGGACAAGGCCCACCCACAAACCATTTTCTTTAATTACAGCCTGTTGATTTTAAATGTTCACCACATCTAACAAAGAAGATTCACAGCAACATCTAGACCAGTGTACCTAACCAAGCAGCTGGACACTATCCCCTAGCTTGGTGGCTACATCAAGCTGCTCATGTAGTCTCCACGAGTGTTTTTCAGTTTTGCTGCCAAAATCCATACTGAGGTTTGTTCTTCAGTATATGGGTTATTAGAAAATAATCTTTTATCATTGAATTAAGCAGTGGTCAAACTAAGAGGCTGACCAGAAAGAGTATGCAGGCACTCTGGGGCTAATGGAACACAAGTTCAGCTCTGGCAAGCCTAAGACCCCAGTGGAGGCAGTCCCCTGCTCCATTCTTTGTCCCTGCCTGCAGAAAGACTGCCCACTGACCAGTCATAGAGTCTGGCCAACCTCCTCAGAGGGACTCTGTCTTGAAATTCTCTCAAGAGTGGAGATGGGCAGGGCGTGGAGAGTTCCTTCTCAGAGCAGGTGGTGTGGGACTCTCTTCTGACTCAAATTTTTTCTAAGAATTGCTTTTATCCTTCCATCCCATCTGGCCCTTATCACTGAAGGCCTTCACAGAGGTTTTTGGGGCCAGATTGACTGAGGCTAATTGGCAGCAAGAGGACTTTGGCTGTGGGGGAGCACTGGGGTTCCCTTCTTGGGTAGTCAGGACCAGGTCCTTTTCTGATTCAAGGGACTTTGGTCAGTGAACTTAGTCTTCAAGTCACCTACAGTTTTGGATCCTCACTGTGAGAGAGTCTGCTCAAGTGGAAATAATTAATTTGAGACTTGTTGGCATTCTTAAAGGGCTTTTACAGGGAAGAAATAACTCTCAATTGGCAATGAATTAGTAGCCTTGGGTTTTCACTCTCCTCTTTGTCATAACTTTCAGTCACACAGAAATCATGCAAAGCTTCCTCTCTTTCATATGCACTTTAGAAATGTAGTTTGATGCCTTTGGCTGGAAAGTAGTGCTTTTAAGAAAGTGTTTTCTGTGCCACGAAAAAGTGAAAGTAGGAGTATGACTATCTGCATTCAGAAAAATACAGATATCTGAACAACTTTAAAATGGAGTCCTTACTAAATTTTATTAGCCCATTAAGACTTCCTTTTTAAATTACAGAAGGTTGATATTTGAATGTACATGTAAAAGTAGAGAAAGGGGACTTCAACCCAATGCGTTTTCCCTGAAAAATTGCTTCTTAACCACCTCTTAAGAAACTAAATGATCCATCATGCTTTATCACCATGAACTTGGAAGTGGGAAAGTGGATCTTGTCCAAAAAGATATGCTATATTTTGATTTAGAAGATATTTTACTTTTGGAGGAATACTTTGATTGATAACAGGACTCAACGACACTATTAATAGCAGCTCCCCCAAAGCTCCGTTACACAAATAAATCTCTCACATCTTTTTTAGCTGCTAAGACAGATGTCGACTAGATTTATTGTTCCTTTCATGTAATGTGGCCTTGAAAGGAGCCAAGAATTTCTCTGCTGTTTGCTTTGATAAAGCATGTGAATTCTTATCTGCCTTGAGGAGATGTTGCTATGGGTCTTCATGGAGTGAAACTGGAGTTTTTGGCTGTTTCTGTGTGTTCATTTTTGATGATAGTGCAAGAGCTCCTCTTTCTCTGCATCCCATTTTAGTGATAGATAATGGAGACACCTTCTCCTGAGGGAGGATGACTCAGGACATGGGTGGACAGTGTCTTCCTAGAGCAGTTCTGTGGCCACTGGTTACCTGAATGTGTTTGCAGAGGAAGAGAACACTCAACTCTCACACACCCCTTACACAGGTGGGTGTTAGCTCCCAAGTCATTGTCTGTAGTTTAAATCAAAGTCCCCGCCATGATGTCATAGGCACCAGCGTTCTGGACCTAAAGCCCTATGACCCAACCCTTACCCGAGCCACACTCACTTCTGCCAGGCCTGGACGTGTTGAGTGAGGTACCCACCTGGTCTGCTGGCTTTGCTCACAGGTGCCTTGTTTCCTTCAGCTCTCATCATAAGAATGGACTTTGATTTAGGTTTGGTCTCTCTTACCTGTCTCCCGTTCTGGGGCTCACCCCCCAAGTCATAGGCTTCCCCTAGTCCAGGAGGAGCTGATGGAGTCCCGGTGCTGCTAACCATCTTCTACCTGATCCCAGTTGCCCTGTGAACACATCTCTCATGGAGCAATCCCACTGCCTGGCTTTTCCAGCTTCACCTCCTGTGCGAATCATCTGATGCTCCAAATATGCCTGAAGACCCAGCTGCCTTCTCCTGCTCCTCCTAGTGGTGGGCACCCTCTGCCTGGCCTCTGCTTCTCCTCCCACAGCTGCTACCTTGGGTCTTAGGAACCATATTGTCTGTGATGGCAGTTTCATCTATCAACACATTGGGTATTTGGGGATGAAATTAACATTTTCCACTTTCTTTTTAATTAAATTTTTAATTAATTGTGCACATATACAAACACACACTTTTACATTGTTGTCTATCCTGAGGTTTCCCATCACCTTGTCACCCATGGACCATCATCTTAATTTCTTGTTCCCATACCTCATCCCCATCTTCCCTCCTCTCCCATCTAGCTCTATGCTCCAGTTCTGCTGACAATTTTAAATTTTCCTTGTCCTTTTGTTTGTTTGCTTTTCTTAAATCATTCATATAGGTCTTCCTAGACCAGTCCTGCGGCCACTGGTCACCTGAATGTGTTTGCAGAGGATGAGAACGCTCAACTCACACACAACCCTTACACAGGTGTTAAGCTCCCAACTCATTTACTTATGAGAGATTAGTGATCATGGAATAAAGCAAATTGTCCTCCATAATCTGGGTGGGTCTCGCCTAGTCAGCTGAAAATTTGACTAACACAGCCTTTTCAGCCTTCTCAAGCCAGAGGGAGCTCTCCAGTGGCTCATCCCCGACCTCCTCGGTATCACCGGTTCTCCTGGGTTTCCACCTCAAGTCATCTTCGGTCTCCATCATGGCATGTCTGATTTTTTATAGCAGCTCTCTGTATTTATAAGACATACCCTCGCTTAATTTCTCTGGAAAATTATGACACGTTGTCTTGTATGGTAGGACCTTAAACTCACTACTACTATAAACACGTGTTTAGTTTGTCTCTGTGTGGAGGAGACATGTAGCTATCATGGGGCAATAAGACTTCACAGTGACTTTGGAGCAAAATTTGGGTGCATGGCTTTACTTTCTACAGTATAGGAGGAACTGAGCCGGAAATATCTAATAAGTGGCCTCTATAGTCACTCTTTCTTCTGCTGGAGTACTTGTTCCCCGATGGCCTTATGGAATGGTCCTGCATTTTGCTTTAGGTCAACATTCACATGCTTCTTCTCAAAGAAGCCTTCCCAACCACTGTCTGAGGAACGCCCTACACCAACCTGCATGGCCTTGCCTGATGGGTGCAGCTACTGACATTTCACAAGTGTGCATTTGTGTCATTCATTCTTTGTTATCTAGCCCCCAGCCGATACCCACAGGCTTTGCTTCACCCCCTGCTGTCTCCCCTATACACCAGAGTGGGGACTCGTATAGACTAGATATGTGCAAAGGATTTGTTGAGTACAACAACAATATTCCACCTAGTAATGGAATAAGGTGTATGAGATCACATACCCTTCTTGTAAGTCATCTCAGAATCCTATTGCAAATATTATATTACTTCAGTGAAAAATATAATTTTCTGTAGCAAATATGTTACAAGACTGAGAAGCCATCTTAAGATTACATTCCTGGACATTCACAGGAAATTTTATGTTGCAAAAACCAGTGTTTTAAAGAGAAACTCTAGCCTTGATGGCCAGGGGTGGAGCATATTTGGCTGTGAGGTCTGAGAAGACCCGTGTTCCACCTGGCAGACTCCCTGCTATTTGACTCTGAACCCTGTGTTCCAGGGACGTGCACTTCGCAGCCTCCTCTGAGAAGGGCGGTTTCTGCAGAACCTGCGACTGCTTCTGTTAGACTAGGTCAGGGCCAGGTGTCAGCACTAGCATCTTCTTTCTGTGGTAAATGATTTGGCAAATGAACCTGTACCGGTCGGACGCTTGCACGAGCAGGTGGCCCCTGGAAGCACTGGCACGGACAGGTCAGGAGCTGTTTCTTGAGTTTCAAGGCACCAGACTGGCTGGCAGTAGGAAGCAATGATGTCCCTTGGTGGCAGCACAGGGTTGAGAGCTCCCTGAGGCCCCTGCCCTCTGATCTGGCAGCCTCAGATCTCTGCTGCTCCCCTGCTGGCTGGCGGTCACCTGGTAGTCATGCCAGGATGGCTTCCACACTGGAGATGGGCTCTGGGCCCAGAGTCAGGTGAGCTGGGAGAAAAGCCAGCTTTGTAGTCAGTCAATGGTCAGGTGGAAACAGGCCTGGCCTCTTGTTGCCGCTTGGATGAACTAGGCGAGGCTGGTGAATTTCTGTGGAGTCATTTCCTCCTCTTTAGCAGGAACAGGGTTTACCTGGTCTGGTGAGGGTTTCCCTGGCACCACTTAACATTTTCACAGTGACACTTTGTCTCCTGCTCCTTAACACTTTCATGGTGACACTTTGTCTCCTGCTCCCTACTGCTAGCAGCTTTGTGGGGGTTTTGTTTTTGTGTGTTTGTTTTCCCTTTCACAGTCGGCCTCATGTAGCCCTCGTTGAATGCATGATTGGAAGGAATCTGTGGGTCATGTAGGCCAATGCATTTGACCCATCTCCTTCCCTGTTGTGCGCTATTTGCAATGGTGGCCAACATTTCCCTACTTTTCTCTTAAACATACACACATACAGGCGTGCATGCATGTTTGCACATGAGCATACCCACACCCATACCTACCCCCCCACCACCCAAACCCCTCCCCCCATACCGATTTTCTACTTTTTTCTTATTTCCCCATTTGGGCCATGATCACAGATGATGATGAATTTCCTGTTAGGAAACATTCCCCCGGTCTCCATGAAGTCTAGCCGTGGCTTCTTTCCACTTGAAAAAGATTGATTTGCGTTTGTGATTTTTGAATCTCCCTCCTCTCTAGCAGCTGTTTAGTTCCAACTCAGTCTGGGATTTCTGTGCTGGACTTCATCCTTTTCCTGTTTTGCTTCATCTAGACAAGTGATTTTTAAAAAGACGTTTACTTGCTTGCCTCTGAGCATCTGAAAACACAGGAGCAGAATATAGTTCATATTTCTAAAGGGAGAAGGTAACAGTCATCCCCAGGGAAGGGAGAGCTTCCAGGGTCCCTGCCCCACCCTAAGGCAGGGTGGAGCTGAGGTGGGAGGAGTCGTGAGGGAAGACTGAACAGAGCAAGGGAAGGAGATCAAGAAGAAGACCTGGAGGAGGCACGTGGAGCAGAGACATGTGAAGAAGTTGAACTTGCTTCTTGGTCTTGGCCTTGAACCAGGGACCTGGAGGGTGTGGAGAGAGACACTTAAAAGAGACAGAGGTGTAGGCGAGAGACCTGTGTGAAGAACAACAGAGACAACTTTTATCTTGACTTGGGTTTTGAATTTGCTCTTTTTCCTTTCAGACTTGCCTGGCCTCTCCTGTCCCTCTCCGAAGGGTCCCCCCAGAAGTGCCTTAGACTTGTGACAAGGCTTCAAGCCTGCGTTGAGCCAACCCTATTTGGCTGGGCATTTACCCACAAGGGAATGGGCAGCTTTGTGTGTTTGATTGGAAACTATTTTAACTACATTCCTTCTCTCTGTCACACATAATTTGCACTAAAGTTCCTTTCCACTGAAGATCTACCCACTAGGTATATTTTGTATTGATGCAACAGATGGTAGACCCTTTATAGAGCAGGCAGATTTGGGGTTACTGGGGTGCTACTCACCCTACCCTGTAACAGAGCCATGAACTTATTCACTCATGTTGATAGTAAAAAAAATCCCTAGGGCTACACTGTCTCACTCCACTTAACCCAGAAAGTATTTTTTTCTTCTTATGAGATAGGGAGTTCTGTTTTCAATTGAGATAACTTCCACACTGTGGAGTACACTGATCATAATATTTATGAGGAAGATCTTTTAGCTCATGACCTTAAACTTGGGAGAAGTTTATGACCACTGATTAAAAACAAATAAAACTACAGGGTAATGTGGAATAGTCTTGCCTGAAACGCACAACCAGAAGGTAAAGGGGTCAGACAGGGTCACTCAGCATCCCTGTGCCTGTAGCTCTCATCAGACCCACACTGACCATGCTGCTTACAGAAAATCAACCTTTGAAAAAAACCAAATTGTAAAATCTGAGATGGTAAAATCTGTAAAATTCCAAAGGCTAATTGCCATCTTAATTAACTTCACCACCGGTCGTATGAACAGTATGCAGACTTTCTTGGATTCCAAGCTTTGTGATGTTCCAGATAAATCTGACCCTCTGATTTTTTCAATAAAAATCTCCTTTTTTTACATTTCCCATGGACAACAGCAAAGTCATTGCGCTATAGACTGTTGTTCCGGTACTCAGCATCTCCTGGATATGCCCTCAGCAGCCTTGTACATGCTGCACATTTGTGGTTAGGTTATTCATGAGGACCCAATCCCAGTTGCACTAAGCAACAGACTCATTTCAAGCAGGAAGGATCACCCTGGCCTCGGCCACATTGCTACAGCAGCCCATGGACACGCATGCACAGGGACACACTTTGATCCCTGGATGCAAGATGTGAGTGTGAAAACCAATTAATCAGGGAACACCTTGTTTCGTGATCCTGCCCCACCTCTAATACCTGTGTTCTGAAGGTATTTCTCAGGGATGGCTACAAAGAATCATGCAGTCAGATGATACAGGGAGGTTTGGGCTGACTAAAAACAATTAGCATTCTCTGTCTAACATTTCTGCCTTGGCAATGAAATCACTACATGCCTCAGACATGTGGATTCCCCCAAGAAAATGTTTATGGTGCTAGGAGGACAAATACTAATGAGCAGAAACACCAGGTCATGGCATCATTCATCCTGATGAAGATGTGTTCCAGTGTCACCTCCAGCAGGCATCCTGTCTCCTTAGCTCCCTATCCATCTCCTGGACACCACCGGGTGACTGTGGTGATGGGATGTGCATCGTGGTGGGAAGCCCTAAGAAGACACATGAGAGCCAGAGAATCCCAGCAATGAGTGAACAGGCTTCTCTGCAAATCTTTACCAACACACCCCATTTTTACTGAATTAAGCCTTTTATCCCTGTCAGCGTGCATGTCAAATTTTCATGCATTGCACCTACCCCGAAGGAATTCACAATGCAGTGAAATGATGACTTCATAAACAGATATAAAATAATGGTTAAGGATAGCCTTAATGGTCAGTGAAGTTTGTAGAGGTAGATGGAAGTGCTTAGGAGAGGGACACTTGACCTAGACCATGAGTGGAAGGTGTGTGGAGTAGACAAGGAACATTCATTGCAGAGAACAGACCAAGTCTTGAAGGAAGATCCATAAGAAACGTCCCCAAATCAGCTCTTTCTGCAGGAGGGCATGCCCACTGCTATGAAATGACTGTGCCCTTAGAGCTGTGTCTCCCAAGTTTCACTCTGGATTGTGGTGGGAAGTAGAGGGGAGATGCAGTGTCTTTAGTCCAGAAGGGAAGATAGTAAGTGAAGTAAGAAAAGGGCGGTTGGTGAGACCCCCTTTTGCAGACTTGGTAGCTTCATGGGTTTACCCTCTGTGCACTGGACAACCCTTTCTTGGACAACTGTCTAATCCTGTCTATGAGAAAGATTATGAATTTTAATACTAAGCAGCCTCTGATGAGAATGCAGCAGGGAGCCTGAGGAAGGAGAGAGGCAGCCGTGCCAGTTGTCAGTCTGGCAAGTGTCTTAATCCGGGGCCGAAGGGGAAAGCTTGACTGTCAGTGACTTCCCCTAAGATGATAAATTGGAAGCAGACAGCCAGCGCCTCGGGCTGCCAAGTCGATCTTCGGGATTGAAATATAACTGCTATATGTAGAGCTCTGAGAAACACCCACATGTCCCAGACACACCAGGGCCCGCTCAGAGTTAGAACACGTCCTATTAAAAGTGATAATAGTAACATCACGAGGCCTGTTTCCTGCCTCCATGGGAAGACAACAACCTGCAGAGTGGGGGGGTCTGCTTAGCCTGGTACAGGGATCTTCAGCTCCCACGTGCTCACCCCACCATACAGGCCATGGTTGCATGTATTGTGGGCATGGGGATTGATGTGTATGTTTCTGTCTTCAGACAGGCAGTGTGGACCCAAGTCACTATCTGTGCTGTCTGTGTACATGTGTGATTGCATGTGTTTCTGCCAGTCATGTGTGTGTGTGCACATAGGAGTTTGTCTCTGGGTTCTGTTTTCAGGTGCATGTGTACATCTGTGCATATCTGTGTGAAGGAGTGTATGAATCTGTGTGGCACTGTGTCCACGTGTGTGTCTGTGGCTGACTGCTGTGTGTGCCCCCTGGGTTCCAGACTTGGGGCAGGGTTACCTATAGCTCTCGGATTCCTCTTTCATAGCACCCAGAAGCCACTGTTGCTCCCTGAGGTGCTGGGCTGGTTGGTGATGGTGCCAATGGCAGCTCATGCCTAAGCTGGGCCACCTGGGAACTTGAGAAGACTGTAGAGAAAGACATTACCCCTTTGCATCATGGGAGGATCCGCCCAGGCCAGAAAGTGAAATTCTAGCTTGGTGAGACCTGCAGCAGGAAACCCGACTCTCCCCACACTTGTGCTCTCAATTTGCTGTGAGTGCCTCAGGTCTACAGTTGTCATCTCCTCTAACATGTGTGACAGATGGAAGCACAGAAAAGTCCACAGCCACATACTTCCCTGGTGCAGAAAGCTGTGCGTCTCCATGGGCAACTGTGTCCTTATTTTAATTCTTGTGCTTCATTTCTTGTATAATTAGGCCTGTGTACCTGCCCCTCCCCCAACCCCGCCCCTCCCTTCCCATTTTCCCAGGAACAAATGTACTGATGTTTACTTTGGAAAATGCCCCAAATGCCTTCTCTGTGGTCCCTTGAATTGTGTTTGAGTTTCATCTGAATTTATTTGGCTGAAATAAGCTATAATTGTTTTTGACAATTTTGTCCAACAAACTATGAAAACGTTTAGCCAAGTTTTGATCCCCGGTTTCCAAATTGGGCTCCCCTCCCAGTCTTTCTTATCCTTGAAAATTCAAACATGTCTCAGTGACATATTTTTGCCAAACTTTCCAACTCTTGCCTTGGCAGATGCATGTGCAAATTAAGAAAATTTCATCCTAAATATTTGAAATCCAACTTGGCTGGTTGGGGAGGAGGCAGGAGGGAGTAGTGTTAGGAATGACTGAATTTGAAGACTGGGGCCTCTGGGGAATATTACTGTTTTCCAGACTCACCAAGGAGTATTTTGTCAGCATCTTTACAATCAAGAGAGCCGAGATCACGCTTTGCCTCTTCTGGCTGGTGCTATGGAAGAAGGAGGGTTCTGGGGAGATCTTGTTCCTTAACCCATAATGGCCTCATGTCCCAGCTAACATACCTCAGATAAAGCAGGTTCTTTGCAACCCTCAGGTCCACTGTGTCTGATCTCACCAGGCACTTAAAGCGGAAGGAACAAGGACTCAGGTTCAGATCTGCTCACTTGTGATTTGAAATTTTCTTCCAGCTGTCCAGTGGTGCCAGTGAGGGCTGGCTCCACTGCCAAACATGCAAGATCCTCTCTTTCCATCTCCTGCCCACGTGCCCTGTCTTCCTGCCACCCGCTCTTGTTCACCGGTCACTCAGGAATGATGGAGAGGCTGTGGTTGCTCCGTGACATGGGCACCTTCTGTTTCTGGATTTCGTGTACCTTCTGCCTGGGGCATTCATGCCTCCCGATTGATACAAGAGTGCCCACGATACACCAGTTAAATGCTACCCCGCACTGGCTCCTGCAACACCAGCCTCCACCCCTCTCATCCATCACCATCAAATTTTCTTCTCCTGGTGGTTTAGCTCCCCAGGTTCATCTCAGGCTGCATAGACAACATCCCACAACCACATCACCATGTGACTGAGTTTTCCAGCCGCTTTACTCTGGGGGAAGAGTTGGTGGCTGCTCATGGGTGTGAAAGGCCAGCAAAGCCCAGGGCCCATTGACAGCCAGGCACAGAACTCTGCTGAGGGCCAGCCCCATACCTCTGCTGTATGAATATCAGATGGTTCTGGAACGCGGTCATGCGTCAGACACAGCATGTGAATAACTTAACTGCCAGGTCCCTGGCTGTGGGCTTTCTCTGTTCATTTTAGCACACTGATCAAAATGTTTGCCCTGTTCTGTGTACTCATGCCTTTGGTAGGCTTTCGAAACAGAGCAACTGGTTCAAGCCAGCAAAACGGCACCCAGTGAAGACTTATTTGTTGGCATTCTGCTTCCTTCTGAGGAGCTGTCTCCTAGCCCCCACAAGTGACTTGCCATGCCATTATTTTGCTCATGAATCCAGTTTGGGCTGAGTCTGCTGGGGCTGGCTCATTTCTTCCTGCCTTGGCATCAGCTGGCAGCTTTGAGGCTCTCAGCCACATGCCAGGCCAATGACATCCTCTGTGTTGTCCATAAAGGGGGCTAAAGGAGATATCAGTCCTGCTGCCCATCAGTGGCCTCCTGCTGGGGCCTGGTTTCTGGACTGGGAACCCTCTGCCTCTCTGGTCTCCTTTCGATCCAACCTGAGAAATGATACCATCTCTTTTGTCTTGTTCTATTCCTCCAGTGGCCCCGGACCCCTGCTCAGATTCTAGAAGAGACATGTGGGAGCAGCCATACTGCTGTGGCTGGCTGACAGCTGTGCTCTCCACGCTGGAGCACTCTTCTTCTGACTGCTGCTTCTGGTTGTTGAAGTCAGCTGATTCTCCTTTGGGGTGGTGACTGGGGAGTTGTCACCTGCTCAGCAGTTGCTGGGTTTGGCTTCTGCTTTTAAGGAAGCCCGTCCTTCATCCCCAGCATCTGTCTGTCCAGAGAAGACACTGCATAGAGCAGTTACATTTGTGTGCACCTAAGATTCTGATAAGACAGCTTTCAAAAGGCACCTCACAGCTTACGGCCTATCTGCTTTAGTTTTCAATGCTTTGTGACCTTTGAAAGAGCTGCAGGAGATATGAAATACTGTTTTGGATACATGTAGATTCTTGGCATCGGTCATTTAACACGGAGTCTTGAGTAAACAGCTACATTGCCTAGAATGTAACTAAAGCAGGGGTCTAGAAATGTGTTGACATGCCTAAAACCATTGATGGTGTTTAAGTAGCTTGATTTTAGTTCACCCTTTCCTCTTTTAAAAAAAATCAAAAATGAGGCCAATCGCATAAGAAAAAAATGCCACCTTGTCTTCCAACATCAGAACTGTTCTGAAGCCTGGTTTTTTGTTTGGCCTGTGATCATTCTGGGACGAAGTCTCTGTTCAGATACCAGGAAGGACCGAGACTGGGACATCAGTCATGGTCCTGCCACCGATCTGTTGTACAACCATAAGCAAGAAACAAAACCTGTTGGCACCCTGTTTTTAGAACTGAAGTTTTTCCCTAACAATTTCTAAAATTCTTTGCTTTAGGAAAACTGCAGAAGGATGGCATTTACTGAAACAGGATGTAATAAGACGGTATCTTCTGATGTTGGGCCAGTAATTAGAAATGATCAAAGCCATGTTCTTGACTTAGACATGCACTTCAAAATGGTTTATTTTCCAACAACCAATTATTTAAGCTTTCTTGAGACATTTCAGGGTCTTGTTTAGACTTGATTAAAGGAATAGTCAGCCCTTAACTTGCTTTATATGACTTTGTTTTGAGAAGCAGACAGTTACTTAATAATAACATTAACAAGGACGAAACTAGTATAAATTTTTTTTGCATCTTAATGGGTCTTGAAATAACAACCTGTAAGCCTTGCCAGTGATGGAGCAAGCCCCGTATCACAAACAGGCAGAACATGGTCAGGGACCTTTGTTTTGGACCTCTGGTTAGTGCAACATTGTACTTTGGGAGTGTCGATGATTGTGTCAGATTAAATATGGACTTCATTAAATATTCATAGGCACTCTGAACACCTCTGCATTCAATTGGTGTGTGTATATTACATGTATCACCTACTTCAGAGTGGGTGCTTAGTATTGTTAGGGTCTGCAATTCCTGAAAGAAAACCAGAGACTAAGAGTTGCATGAGCAAACTTTGTTCGCAAGGTCCAACAATACTAGCCAGCTAGCGCCGCCTCCCAGAGAGAGCGAACACATCCTGTCTTTTTGCTCCCATCTTATACCCTCTTCGTTTACCACAGGAATTCATGCCCCATTAGGGTCTCTGACCATGGGCCAACAGTTTTTGCAAGGAGGGCCCCAGGTGATTTGATCACAGGTTATCCTATTTTTCTCAATCTATTTCCTGATAGCCTTGGGGAGGTGGGACCAGCTTATGCTATGGGCACCTGCCTGGTGGCGTAAGATAAAGTGAAACTGTCTGGAGGCTAGCTCCTTCCTCACTTTACTTTTAGTAAACCTTTTTCACTAAAACTTTTTTTTGTGACCTTTACTTTTAGAACTTGTTAAGCCCCCAGGGCTCTACAGTATTTGAATCTCACCAACAAAAGTCATTGGCACTTGGCACATATCCTCAAGAAATCTAGTGACTCAGCATGTGAATGCTTATTGAAACATGCAGCAAGCTGGGATAGCCCTTAGGATGTTGTCGTATCAGCTTTCTTTTATATTAAAGCGTGCTTTGATAGTAATAAAAATGATAACAGGCTTCATGTTATCTTGTGCCCGACTCATTTTAAGGTAACTTTCCTAACTGACTCCTGCAGTCAAAGATTCTGGATTTGAATTCCTGCTCAGTCACTGCTTGTGTTATCCTCAAGCCTCCTTGCATTGCATTTGAGGATAAAATGAGACAATCATGTGAACTGCTTAAGACAGTGCCTGGTACAGCACATGTTCAAGACCTGTTAATAATGTTTTGTAATTATTATAGTCACACTCAACTCTACTAGGTAATTAATACAGGAAAGAGTGAAGGAAGAAAGGCTGTGAATTGTGAAGTCACTGACGAGGTGTTAGACTCATCAGTAGCAGAGCTGGATTGAAAGTTGTTTAATGTCAAATTTCTTACCTTCTGAACTCTAGTCCTCCCCAATAGTTAAAGTAATGAATTTAGGAAAATATTCCAGTTCTTTGATTTGTATTGTGATTAGAACTCAATCCTTGAGGAATCCTGTTATCCAAACCCCAAATTGTCTGGTGTTTTGTGGCAAAGATTTGTAAGTAAACAAAAACCAGGTTTTTTTCATCTAGATTTTTGGAATAGGAAAAGCAGTATTTGGTGAGAGGGGAGTGGCAGAAAAGCAGAGCAGGGATTACAATTTCCTTTTCTTAACAGCAAGAGTCTTGGTGGCTTGAATGATTATTTCTAAAACTTTTGATCTCTTATTCTTATCCCAGGAGAAACTTATGCATTTCTGCTCCTTTTTTGTCTTCTATAAAACTCACATTGAAATGGGTCAAATGTCTGAAATTTCTTAGGATTAATGAAGCAGAAAGAGTTGGTGAGAGCTCTCAAACTAAAGTCATAGAATGTGATTAGATATTTATTCACATGCCAACTGAAGGGTGATTTATTCATGTCAGTGCCAAAGAGCAAATTCTTTGGCTACTTGAGGAAAGCCTAAATGAAAGGAGAGTAGAAAAATAGACTGGAATGAGAAAAGTTGAATTAATATCTTGGGACTGCACTGATTAAAAATAACAAGAAAGCATGAGAGCAGAAATTGTATAATGTTACCAGAGAAAGAGAAGAAAAATAAAAATAGCTCCAAACTGGCTGACAAAGGTGTTTGAGTGTTCCATCCCTAAGCTTATGCACATGAGAAGTGGAGAAATTCCCGAAGACTGATCTCTGCTATTTCTAATTTTGAGTTAAACCTTCCAATCATGATGATCAATCTGAACAGCAAATGTTTACCAAGCAAGCATCTCTACTGAAACAATGCTGCAGTGTTTATTTTGTGAACTGCAGATAGACATGTGCTACCCAAACTTACATCATCTCTCACATGACACCCTATGAATGAATGTAGTCCTCTGATTCTTCCAAGTTTCAGAAACCCTGAGAGGAGAGGTTGTTTATGGACCTTAAATGTAGTTGTAGAATATTGTTAAAATGCCCATCTCTTACGAAATAATGGTGAAATCAGATGTCCCCTCGAAATGTGCAAACACTTGTGTGTGTGTGTGTGTGTGAGCCAAAGTTACGTTGTAGAGAATATGTGTGTAGGGGGACAGGTTCTCCCTTAAACCCTCATACAATGCTTCTTTGTTTTCTCATATTTTGGCTCATGTGTGTCCAGTTTCAGCAGAGTTGTCCTGGAAGGGGTAGAAAGGTGTGAATTAGAAGCTGTGGCAGCCCCAGGGGGAGGCAGGAAAGGGAGGCAGTCCACCTGCTCTGAGGACTGAAGAGGTTTTTTTGGAGGATCTGATAAGGGTTTCCTCTGCGTAGAGATGGAATGTCCTCAGGAGCGGTAGGTTTGGGCAATTCTGGGATGTTCACATGTCCAAGCCCATGTGTAGAAGGAAAGGGGGTCCTGGCTACTGCCAGGTGACAAAACCTTTCCCTTCCAGGCAGCTCAGCATGAGGGGTCAGTCCATGACAGATGAGAAGTTTGATGTCAGTATGACTCTGTGAGGGGGCACTCGGCAACTGAGCTGAAGCATGACACCTAAGCCGAGGCTTGGGGTCAGAGCAGCCCACAGCCTCATTTGGCTTCTGGGGTCCCTTTGTACTGGCTATGCATGGTAGGGACAGTCAAGGTTGAGCCTGCTGACCCTGCTAAAGTTGTTGCAGACCCCAAACTGGCCAGACTCAGAACTGGCCGACGTAAGGCATCAGGCAAATGCTGGTAGCCAGGTGTTTTGTTCTCAGGCTAACAGGAAATGCAACCGGGCAGTCTTGTTGAAAAGCCATTCTGTTGAGAACTCTAGTAAGTGGACAGGCATGGCTCAGAGTCTCAGGGTCTGCTGGGTCTCCTCCTAGGTCTGTGTGTGCTATGACTGCATGTCAGTTACAGAAGTCATCCATTTCTACTTCCTGGTCCTGAATCTGGTCACTATGCATTCCTACTCGTTTAGTCTACAGGCTAAAATGATTTTTTATTTCTGTTTTCGAGTTCACGGTGCCTCCCTGTGTTGTTTTCTGCTTACATACTGATTAACCATGTGACTGAAGGCTATACTGATTTACAACCCAGTTTGACAGTGTGGCGATTTTTGTTTCAAGGTCAAACATACTTTAGAAAGTTCAAGAGGAAGAGTATTTCTTTATACATGTTTCTACTAACTATGCTCTTTCACTCTTCTTGTAATTCCAAGGTTCCTTTTATCGTTTCCTTCCTGTTTAGGGAATGTCTTTTAGCCCTCCTTCTTGGGGAGGTTTGCTGGTGACAAATTCTCTTAGTTTTTCTTCATCTAAGAAGATGAGTCATCCGTCTTGATTTCTTGATTTCCTCTTGTTGAAGCTGGATCCCAATATAGGGAGTATTAAAACTTAGGCTTTGGTTGCATTAGCTGTGTCTGAAAAACACAGCAGTAAAAGATGGCCTAAACAGGGTAAGGGTACTAGTCTAAACAGAATAAAGTTAGTTTTACTTCATTGAAAATTTTGAGTGAGGGGGGAGAGGGAGGGAGGGAAGGAGCAGAGATTAGTGGAAAAAATTTTTGGAGAGAGGAGAGACCTGAGAATACCAGGCTGGTAAAGAGTAGCCCGAATGACTAGGCTGGGTAGAAGCCCCCTGGAAGAGTGAGCAGGCAGTGGCAAAGTGCCATGGTGACCAGCAGAAAAGTGGTCAGTGTGGAGAGTGTGGCACCAAAGCAAGGTGGCATAGTGAGCTGATACCTGGAGATGGCCAAAGATTTGGACAGTTGATTTGGCATCAGCATTTTGTTGAAGTGGTTTGAAGAGCCTTGGAGAAGCAGAGCAGCTTGGAACATTGGAGAAGAAGCAAAGAAAAGATGCTGGAGAAAGACTGGACTTGGCAGAGTGCCTACCTCTCAAGTTTGGAGGGGTAAAACACATCTAGGACATGTATTTGGGACTTTCAGACAAAATGGTGACTGGGGTAAGATAAATGGCCACTTGTGGCTTTAAGGACTTTTTGTTTTATCTCTTAATATTCTCTTGTAAATAAACCCTGTTGTTAAATTGCATTTGACTGGCAACTGCTATGAGCAGGGGGTACGAACCTGAAGGAACTTGGGTGGTAGAAACACATTTTAAATGTGGCTTGTTGGTTGGAGGCTTCTGCTCCTTTTGGACCTGATTTCATTTTTTCCTGAAGGGTGTTGTCAATTAAACGCAAAGTTCCACCCAACAGTCCTTTCTTTCTGCATTGAAATGCTTTGCTGCCTCTTTCTAGCTACTGTGGGTTCCAGTGGAAAACCTGCTCTCATTTAAATTCCCTGCCCCCCCCCTTTTTTCTGTGCTTTAAAGATGCTGTCTTTAGTTTTCTGAAGTTTCATGATTTGATTTGGTGTGGTTTGGGGGACAATTATCTGTTTTCTGTTTGCTCAGCTTTTAAATCTATAGATTTATGACTTTTGCCAAATTTGGGATCTGTAGAGCCATAATTTCTTCTAATTTTTTTTCCAGCCATGCTATCTTTCTCCTATGATTCTATGACTCCCTCCAACAACTTAACTCTTAGGTTATGTCCAGATCCCTGAGGTTCTGTTATTTTTTTTAATCTATTTTTTCTTTGTTCAAATTTGATAAGTTGATTCTATCTTCCAGTTCACTGACTCTTTCCTCTGTTTCTTCCATTCTGCTATGAAGTTCATCCATTCATTTATTTAATTCTAAATTTTCTACCTTGTATCTTTTTACTTCCTAGGAGAATCTTTCCATTTCTTTGCTGAGACTATTTTTTTTTTCATGTTTTCAGAGCACATTCATAATTGCTCAATGAAGCTTTGATGCTATGGCCACTTTGGAACCTTTGGAAAGTCAGCTACTTCTAACATCTTTATTATCTCCATGCTGGAGTCTATTGGTTGCCATCTTCTACTTATTTTGAGATCTTCCTGGTTCTTAGTATGATGCATGCTTTTGACTGAAATTTCGGTATTGTGTGCATTATGTTGTGAGTTTCTAAGTCTTATATAAACCTTTGGCTCTTAGCTGCCTTCCTTTGACACCTACCTGGCAAGGCAAGTGGGCTCCTGCCTTGGGATTGGGGTTTCAGGTTCACTGTTGAGTTCTGTTGATACCAAAGTTGTGGTGGGAGGGGGATGCCCAGTTATTACTGGGGGAGGGTGGACTCCCTGCTCCCCATGGCCTCTGTGACCCTTTCTTCAGTAGAGAGAGAAGAAAATCTGAGTACAGTTTCTCCATGTCCTCCACTGACACCAAGTGAATGGGAGCTGCCTCTTTACCACAGGAGAGAGATAGAAGAAAACTTCACTGGTGCTGGTAGGTAAGAGTACGTGTTCCCCATAGGGTCTCCACCAGTCTGGGAGCAGGGACTGAAGGGTTTGTGGGGAGGAAAGTCACTACTCCCTGTTTGGCCTTACCAAGTAGGGTGATGGAATACAGAAGGCCCTGAATATAGCAGGCATGGACACTCGGCTTCCGAGAGTATGTCTGTGTGCAAATGCACCTCATCTTGAAAATGGGATTGCTGGTTTGTTAGGAAAATTGGGTCTCACATTGCCCTGTCTTGCTAGCTGCCCCTTTCTAATCCATTAAGTGGAGAAAACAGGTTGTTTTTTTTTTTTTGGGGGGGGGGTCTTTCTTGGTCTGTCCCTGTTGGCATTTCTGAGTTACTAGTTTCCCCATACCCAAATCTAGGAGGCAGGGAATTCATCACCATGGCCTTCCTCAGATCCCACGAGTCTCAAGCCAGTGTGCCTTCTATTCACCACCTTTCAGAGTCTTGGTGGACTTCTTTTATTAATAATATTCAGAGGCTTTTAAAAAAGGAAGGGTAAAGTTGTATGCTCCATTTCCCAGAAGTCTGCTGCCTACATTTTACATGCAGTTATTTAGAAGATCCCTCATTCTTGGCTCATACCCTCTTTCATGTGTGTGAGTAGGTTCTGACTTAGGATGGCTAGTGCAAGGAGCAGAAGATCTGAAGAAGGGGGGCTTGGCCAGGCCTCCTTGGCATTGCTAACTTTTCCCTGCTGTCACATGGACTCTCTGCCAAGCTACCCAGACTCAGCTGGAACTGATAGGATTATAATAAGGCAAGGAAAGTAATGTTAAATATTTATTTATAGTTATATAGCTAAGCTTGTGAATAATGCATGAAAGAATTTTCCAGGGGAAAAAAGATCTAAGGAGACTGTTTTTGGTAGCGTACCTTAAAAAAGACCCTTTAATTAGGCAGTAATCTTTAACTTACTAAAAAGTTTCAGAAGAATGAATGGTTAAAAAAAATATATATATATATACACACACCTTTATCCTGACTCACCTCTTATTGACACATTTTCCTTCCTTCCTTCCTTCCTTCCTTCCTTCCTTCCTTCCTTCCTTCCTTCCTTCCTTCCTCTCTCTCTCTCTCTCTCTCTCTCTTTCTTTCTCTCTTTCTCTCTTTCTCTCTTTCTCTTTCTCTCTTTCTCTCTTTCTCTCTTTCTCTCTTTCTTTCTTTCTTTCTTTCTTTCTTTCTTTCTTTCTTTCTTTCTTTCTTTCTTTCTTTCTTTCTTTCTTTCTTTCTTTCTTTCTTTCTTTCTTTCTTTCTTTCTTTCTTCTTTCTTTCTTTCTTTGACTAGGTCTTGCTATTTTTGCATGTGGAAATGCAGGCTCACGTTGCCCAGGATACCACAGACTCAAGCAGTCCCCAGTCTCAGCTCCCCAAGTAACTGGGATTACAGGCAAGTGCCATCACACCCAGCTATATTTTTTTGGAACTAAGTCTCGCTATGTGCCCTTAGTGGGATTTGAACTGCGATCCCTGGCCCCAGCCATGCTTCCTAGGCTGCGACTTACAGATATACGCCACCATGCCCAGCCCACTTACATTTTCTTAAGTTTTTGTTGTTTGGTCCTCTGTAAAACATACCTACACTCCTGATAATTTAATGTGCCATCTGCACCCTTATTTTGTCTATCAGTCATATAATGACCTTTATAACATGTCCCCCCACCCAGTCTAGTACTGCTTATACCTATAGCATCTCTACTATTGATGTAGGTTTAAACTCCTTAAATCTATGATAGTTCTCAATTATGACCTTTTCAAAACAGTAAAATGATAAGACTGTATCTGTGCCTTATCTTTAGTGTTACTGGTGGGTACTTAAGCAGATTGTAAATTTATGAACATGGGAAGAGTTGGGATTTTGGAATGATTGTAGAAGAGAATTTTTTTTAACAGCATGTAATTAAATCATAAAATGAAGCCTTAGCAAACCCATCAACACCATAAATTGCTTGACTCAAAATTAGAAAGTTGCTTATGTAAATTAAATGTAAAGTATTGTTCTTTTACCACTGAAAGAGCTGCTGGGCTGATCAATGAAAGTGCATTTGTACGATTTACACAGAAATTCAGTACTCGCCAAGTTCCAGAATGACAGGTCTCACGGTTTAGCTAACGCATTGTTGCCTTCTAAATTGAGCAGTGAGCTATTAGTGTTCATTCGCCTCCTGCTGGGTCCCCTCTGGACTTGGACCATAAATGAACAAGGGGCGGGAGCCCAGTGTCTTTATTCATTTTAGGGACTAGCTCCTGCACAGCCTGTCAATAAAATCACATGCAGATCTGACTATAAATGCTCCATGGCCTCTGAACTGGAGCGGCTGCCTCTCTGGGGCTGCAGCTGCCTCCAAACTGCTGTGAGCGGGTACCTGGAATGCCCCTGCCAAGGATGGCCTGCAGCAGCCCTCCTGCTGTCTTTGCTTCACCAAGTCGAGGCTCAGTGTCCTTTGTGGAGAATGCTGATTCAGGGACTCTCCTCCCCTTTAACCCTCCTCCCTCAAGGCTGGGAAAGCACAATTTTCTTCTTCACTTAAATTTGCATTTAGGGAGGTGACCGGGCCTGCACCTAGTGTGGAGCAAGCAGGTCTCCCAGCTGGCTCTGGCGTGGCTGGAGGGGGAAGGCCTCAGGCTGAGCTCTCATCTTCCTCTCAGTGATGCTTGCAGTGGGCCTGCAGCAGGGTGGTACTTGTGGCGAACTTCCACTCCACGAAGGTCATGTCCAGTGACTCAGAACTTCTTTATGCTTCTCGAGGAAACGGTGTTAGTTTTATTTTCGAGATATCGGGGTCGTTGCACCGATTCCTGACCAGGCTGCGGAGCAAGACTTGCCCAATTTCTTCCATTATAAACAGGCAACATCTTGAGCCTCCCAGGCTTGAATTTCTTACAAAAAAATGAACAATAATAGTGAATCATGGGATTTTAGGAGCAGTAAAATTTTATTTATTTCATGCAGGAAAATAAGTTGTGTTTTTCTTTAAATTCTAACTAAATTGGGTATTGAAGGTTTTATCGCCTTACTGGTGTTCTGTATGTATAGTAGCAATAAATACAACTCAGGGCTTTTTTTATAGATATTTTTCATCATTTATTGCTGAATTAGTCACCATACTTGGCATTTCATCAATTCAAATAAAAATATTTTAATAAGCCAATTTCGGTTTACAAAACCTTATATGTTTTAGAGGTACAGGTTCACCCCTCTTCACATGTGCCACCACCCCCACCCCCAAAACCCTACAGTCCTCCACCACAGTCCATTAGGGTCCTCTGGTCTTTTCCCCGCCCCACTTCCTCCTTTGGTAGCTTCCATTTTGCAGTTCAACTCAGAGTTTGTTTTGGTTTAGACAGACCCACGCCTCTGCCCTTGAGGACTAAGGCTGTTGCCATAGCTTGGGTCTGTGAATGGTGCCGCAGTGAACATAGGAAAGCATATGTCCCTTTCCGCATTCCTCAGATAGATTCTCAGGAGTGGTGTTGCCAAGCCATATGGTATTTCCTATTTTTAGTCTTGAAAGGAACCTCCATACTATTTTCCATAGAAGCAGCACCAGTTGCATTCCCACCAACAGTGTATGAAGGCTCTGATGGCGCCACACCCTCCCCAGTACTTGTTGTTTCTGGTCTTTTCTGTTTGGGCTAGTCTCACAAGTGGTGGTGGTTTCTCACTGCAGTTTTGAGCCACATTTCCCTGATGATAAGTGACAGTGAGTGTTTTTGCACGTGCTTGTTGGCCATCTCTGCCTTTTCTTTGGAGAAGTATCTGTTGGGACCAGGAGCAGTGAACTTATCCTCCAGCGGGTACATTTAAAGTGAGGATACCACTTCAGGTTTCCATCTTGAGACTCCGCTCTGGCTCCTACAGCAGATCTTCTTCCTTCCAAAGGATGTCTGCCCCCTCCTCCCCAGTCCCTGTTGTCCTTCTAGAACAGGTTCTGAGAACCAGGATTCTACATCTCCCCCTATCCCCCCCCCCCCAGTGTCCTCGAGTCCTCTGCAAGAATCTCATGGCTGCTGCTCCACCTGCCTATGACTGTCTCCCCAATGGGCCACCCTGAATGGCATCTGTCCAGCTGCAGAGGAGCCTGGGTTTGCAGAGGAGCCTGGGTTTGCCATCTGGGCCATTCTTAGGTACTCTCTGGTGCCCCTGCAGAGCCACAGAATGGGAAAAGAAGGGTGAACTGAAGTCACATTTTCTTAGGGTGCTCTTTTCTACTCAAAACTCTGAGGAATACACAAGTGCTAAATTCCTGGACTCCTGGCCTCCTCAGCTGGCATGGAGTAGCTGTCCAGTGGAACAGAAATCTCATTTAAATGGTGAGCTTAGGGTCTGGGTTACAATGGTTACAATATGCATGTCCCACACATATTGGGGTAAGAAGGAGCTAAGTGGTGAGTAGCACATAGTAGGAATTCAGTGAACATGTGCCAGAATCATCTCTGTCCTAGCAGAGTGTAGACCTTGCTTGGCAATGGGTAGAAAGCCAGCCTCTTGCCCCCACCCTGCCCCTTGCTGGAGGCCACATGTGACTGGAGGGTCTGGGGAACTAGGGCCTGGGGACTGACTGGGAGACACCCAGGTTCTTGCCTAGCTCTTTGCTGCACTTCTGTCAAATCCTAGTCACTGAGTTACTACCCCCAGCACCTCTTTCTCTCAGACCCGCAGGCCCTTAGACATTGGTAAATGTCAGCATCAGCACATGTTCCTTCAGCCTCCTCTTTGCTTCTACAACCTGCTCTTCTGTCCTTTCCTGTGTGGTGGTACTTTTCCCTTTTCCTCAGGTAACATTTGTTCTCAATGCCATGTCCTTGCAGGTGTGCAGTTCCTAGTCACTGCCACTGACCATGTCAGCCCCAGTCACCACCCACCCACTACCAAGTTACCCCCTTCCCTGCTATGACCACCATTCTGTTGTTGGAATTACAAGGTTTAATTTTGTTTGTTCAATTGTTTTTTCCCTCTTTCTGTTCCACAAATGAGTGCTGTCATACAGCATTTATCCTTTGTCTAACTTATTCTACTTGTATAATCTCCTCATTGTCCATCCAAGATGTTGCCAATGACAGAATTTTATTGTTTTTGTGGCTTACTGGTATCCCGTTGACTTTGATGTCCATTCCTTCTCCATCTGTTCTTCCTCTGGGCACTTGGGTTGTTTCCATGTCTTGGCATGAACACAGGGTGGCATCTCTCTTTCAAATTAGTGTTTTCTTATTCTTTGGGTAAATACCCAGAAGTGGGTTGCTAGAATGTTGGGTAATTCTATTCTTATGATGTCTGGTGCTTTGATTATAACCTGTGAGGTGGTTCTGCTGGTGGCAGTCTCTGGTCAGAGTGGGCACTGGTCTCCCAGTGGCCATGCCCAGAGACAGGACCTGTGGTGGCAGCAGTTTATCTGAAGGACTCAGGACTGGGTTCAAATTCCTAGACCATGACAGTAATCCAAAGAAATCTATTGCTGTCATGCCTAGAACAGATGGAAACGTGTGGAGTATCCAGAATTCCTTGCTAAAACCATTGCACATGGATAGTCAAAGGAGCTGGAAATCTGAGAAGTCCTGAGGAGCAAGTGGAAGAACTTGCTATGTGAAAAGTATGATTACCAATTTTTCAGAAGCTAGACCTAATTTTTCAGTCTGTCTTCTGAGGCTTAAGTCAGTTTTTAAAATTTTAATTATTATTTTTTTTTGGAGACTAGATCTTGCTATTTCTGCCTGTGGAACCGCAGGCTCACGTTGACCCATGGTACCATGGACTCAAGCAATCCCCAGCCTCAGTTTCCCAGGTAGCTAGGATTACTAGATACGTGCCACCATGCCCAGCTATTTTTTGGGACTAGGTCTCGCTGTGTTGCCCCGGGTGGGACTCGAACCGCGATCCCCAGACCCTGCTGCAACTACATAAGCTGTCGCTTACAGGCACACGCAACTGTGCCTGTTTTTGTTGGAAGGTTTTCCACAAGTAGGAGCTAAGTTTTGAAGAGGGTGTGAACCCCAGGTTATACTCATCACTGTCAGAGGCTGTCAGCTGAGACCAGACTGGACTCATGCTGTGAAATGAGGAAAACCTGAAAACCTCATTTCACTATTTGATCTGACTTCAAAACACTAAAGACAAGACTGATATAACAGACGTCCAGAGAGCAAAGAGCAGCTTCTCCATTTCTCCAATGTTTAAAAGTTACCAACAAACGTATAGGTAAATCTCCTGCATGCCATTATCTCACAGGAACTAATCTTTTACCCAAATTTTATTGTACGTTGGCCATTTTTCATCCCTAGTTAGTAAAACATTCTTGTGGCCACCTTTTTTCCCCCTTGCCTAGACCCTATAAAAGGCCTAGTAATTTATCTTAAAGTTACTACCAGCCATGCTTCTGATAGCCCGCATTCTTTAACTATGTCAATCTCTCTAGTTCATCCTTTCTCGCAACTCTGTGCCCAGCTCTTTATAATCACAGATTAAAAAAAAAAAAAAAAAAAAGATTTGGTGGTACTAAGACACATCAATGACTTCACCCAGTGGCAGGATGAGGATCTGCCTGCTCATTTCTTCCTGATCTGCTTCAGAGAAGTAGCTGCAATGTCAACAGTTTGAGTGAAGACTGTGATAGTGTGATAATGTAGCAGAATGAGGCTCAGAGAGGGAAACGGAGGACAGGTTTTTCATCTGCACAATGAAGGTCAGCCTAGCCATAAAACATATGCTCCTGGAAGGGATAGGGACTATGGTCAAATACAGTCAGACCCTTCCCCTGTACATACAGCAGGAAACAGTAACTATGTCTCTTCTGCATGAACACCAGATAATAGTGACATGTAGGGTTAAATTCTTCCTTGAAGCAGAAGCTCCCAAGGCCCTTGCTCAAGTATTCGTTACACTTAGGAAATGGGTCTGGAGGGGAGTGGATAATGATAAGAGCTTGATTCACATCTTTGTTTTTTGCTTCTGTATCTTGCTTTGCTAATATAAACCCTTTCTTTCCTAAAGATAGGAACTGTTCTCTGTTATAGGGGAGACAGTCCCAGATGGCTAATAACAGCTCTTTTTAATTAGACTTAAGACTCTGGTCTATGTGTCTAGTGGGTGACCTCGCTACAAAGATGATGTTTGGGGAGAGACCTTGCTGTGGGGTTCTCCTCTGCTCTAAACTGCAAATAATCCAACCTTTTCCAGTGCACAGGGGACCCCCTGATATCAGATGTGTGTAGGGGAGACAGACACAAAGCCCCTTGGCTTTTGTGTAATGCACCCCACTTGTGGAAACTTAGGACACGAGGACATGGGGCTGGGCCCACCCTTCTGGCTCCACTGATGATGGAGCCCATCTGTGGGGACCTGAGCAGCTGGCACATATAGTTCATTCAACCCACATGGGCTAAGGGTTCCCACTTGGATGACTAAAATGTCCACATCCTCAAAACTGGTTAAAGGAGAAGCCAAGATTCTACCCCAAATCCACTTTGAAAGCTAGAGGATGTTAAATTTCATCATGTTTTGTGTTTGGGGGTATGTTTGGGGGGCATTCTCCAACTTAATCTGCACCTGTGTACTTAAGAGATGTTCCTATTACAGCTTTGGGGCTCTGATCTCCAGAAACTAGAGACTGAGCTGCTTGTCTCCCAGGATGACTGCCATCTCCAGAGGGTGCGAATGTACTTTATACTGCCTTGTGCTTGTGTGGGGTAAAATAATTCCAGAACAATATCTTTTGATCAGCTTCTCTCTAGGCTTCCTCTTCAGATGCTCCCTAACTCCCCAGCCTGATCAGTAGCAGTTCCAAGCTGTCTTCTCCCCAGGAGATCCTAAATCATCTCTTTTTGTCTTTGCACTGTCACTACCATCCAAAGCAGAGTACATACAGAACACACTCTGTGAGTGGGAATCTCAAAAACCAAAAGCCAAAACCAAAAACAACTCCATGTTGAATGTCCACCTCCATCCACTTCCATCTTGCTTTAAGAAGCAACGTGGTGTGGGGTTTCAAAACTGAGGGGAGATGGTCATTTATCTCCACCCACTATTATACCAGGAAACTATTATTATATCATACCAAGACTGCCATCTCCAGAGGGTGCGAATGTACTTTATACTGCCTTGTGCTTGTGTGGGGTAAAATAATCCCAGAACAATATCTTTTGATCAGCTTCTCTCTAGGCTTCCTCTTCAGATGCTCCCCAACTCCCCAGCCTGATCAGTAGCAGTTCCAAGCTGTCTCCTCCCCAGGAGATCCTAAATCATCTCTTTTTGTCTTTGCACTGTCACTACCATCCAAAGCAGAGTACATACAGAACACACTCTGTGAGTGGGAATCTCAAAAACCAAAAGCCAAAACCAAAAACAACTCCATGTTGAATGTCCACCTCCATCCACTTCCATCTTGCTTTAAGAAGCAACGTGGTGTGGGGTTTCAAAACTGAGGGGAGATGGTCATTTATCTCCACCCACTATTATACCAGGAAACTATTATTATATCATACCAAGAAGTGACATTGTTTAAAATGCGATTTTTAGGAGTGACTGCTGAGGGGTTTCTGAAGTGCTACCAGAGGTGAGGGGTCATGTTCCCCTGGAAAAGTAAAACTCCTGAGTTGTGTGTGGAGACCTCAGAACTCCATCTGCAGACTCATTGTGACTGAGGGCTTGGGTCTTTCCATGGGTATTCTGTTCCCCAGCTATTGTTGTATTCTGCCTGTATTCCTCCTGTAGTGATCAGCCTTCTTGTCAGTCACTGAGACTTTATCCCAAATAATTCCAGTCTCTAAGAGAATGAAGGAAAGAAGAGAGGAACTAGATGAATAGACTGAGCATGTTCTCCAAGAATCCCTAGATCACTGGATGCCATTCCTTTTGCTCCTCAGTCTTGCTGTTTCTGTCAATACCTTCTGTGGGAAGCAACAGAATAGCGATTCCCCCAAGTTTGCAGCAACTTGTTCCACTGTGGGACTAGGTTATGTTACATGGCAAGAGGGAGTAAGGCCAAAGGTGGAATTAAGTTTGCTTACTAGCTGACCTGAAAATGAAGCCATTATTCTGAAGTTTTCAGGTGGATCTTGTGCTGGTGTCATCTAGAGAGCCCTTAAAGGAGAAGACAAGATGAAGGTGTCAAGGCCATAAAGGTGTGATCTTGAGAGACTTCACCTGCTCAACTGGCATTCATGTTGAAGAAAGGAGGCTGTGCCATAGGGAGGGAGTCAGCCTCTAGAAGCTAAAAGAGATCTGGAACTGTGCCCTTCCTTCTGGACAGGAGCACTTCCCTGAGATTTGTGTAACAAGCCCAAGTCCATGGAGAGAGGAGTAAATGAATGTCCCCACTGAAAAAACTCTAAGATTGAATGATACTGGAATGGAGAAAAATCATAAAGGTAAAGAAAGCAAAGAAGCTATCCTGCTTTTATAGATCAGTTCATAGTTTGTGGAGGAGGTTGTGATTTTAGGCACTTTTTTCCTGTAAAAGCCATTTCATCCTTTATCTTGTTGTGCTCACAGAGATCAATAGATGCTCTTTGAAACTCCACAAATAGGCATAAGGTAGATAGGAAGGTTTGCCTGACACTGGTTCCCCAGCAAAATGAGCATCTGTGATCCCCTCTTGCTACTTGCCACAGCCTCCACTCTCCCCTTCCCCCATGTACCAGCTCACTACCTCTGAGTTAGGAAGCCCACGCTGCCTGACTGTGCTTCTCCCATTGTATGTGTACTATATCCTGTGTGCTTCCCAGACCCTCAGGTGGGATGACAGAGCCCCACTGGACCCAGACATGTCTTGGGAATACACAGGTGCTGGCATGTGTACACTGCATTCTTTGCCATGACTTTGAATCTAATAATTTAATCATTCAAATTTAATAACTCATATTGATCACTTATTTGGGAAGCTTTGACTTAATGATAACACCTCATTTCAAATGCGACATCATAAAACCAGGAGTCAGGAGATGAGGCAACATGACAACTTCGTGACTGTTCCTCTGCTTCTTATTATTTTCAGTTCAAAAGTGAGCTATACCCTTGTGTACCTTGAAGCATCTTTCCCAGAAGCTCAAGACTGGACTAGGAGCCATTTTCCTTGGCAAGCACATGTAAATGACTGATGTCTTCTTGCTCTTCAGAACATAGCTCATTTTCTGGGCATGCAGTGGAGACATTTCTGTGTCTTTGACACGTGAATATGTGTTCATTTTCTTGGCAGCACATATACCCTTAAAGGCCCCAGAGTGTTCCTGTGACTCCATGTCTTCTAGTCAGTTCAAGTTTGTTCAATGTGTTCTAATTCTTGGTCTTTGACTGAAGAAGTTTCTGTCACTGTACCTTGAGAGATGAACAAATAACTCTCCTTTGAATATAGGAGGTACATAGAAGGCAGGTCTCCAAAATATATCAGTGGTTTCTCAGAACATTTTTTTTCTAAAAACCTTGAATGTCATGTGTCTGGTGTAGCTACAGGTTTGAGAAGAACTTCATGTGGAGATGCATGGAGGCAATCAAAGTGTGCACTTCCCTAGTCCATTTGATGAAAATAGGACTAGATGGCATTTTATTGCTGTGCTGGGAACATTAGACAAAAATATTCTTGCCTGTGTTTTTATTTATAAAGTGTGCATCATCAAAAATACATGGCATGGTGACATAGATACATTGCAAATTAGTTCACCCTCTTCACATTCCTCCCCTGAAGGCAGCTACTGATGTTATATAGTGTTAATATGTGCTCTGTGTGTGTATACCCTATATATAAAAACCTATATATAAGAACCCTATATTTATGTGTGTATGTATATGTGTAGGCTATGGCCAGGTGGGTGGATAAGTGGATGGATGGGTGAGTGGGTAGGTGAGTGGATGGATGGATAGATAGGTGCATGGGTGAGTAGGTGGATGGATGGATTGCTACTTTAGAATAATCCTAAAAGGTTTCCTTATTTGCCAGCTATTCTCTACTATCTTGTGACGTCAGATTTTAGATAACACCACTTTGAACTGAAAAGACAGAGATTAGGTGACTTTATCAATGAACAGTAAATTTAGATAACATTCTACAGCTAAAAAAAATAAAAAAGCATATGTGAAAGCTAGAGGATAAAGAGAGAAATGTTTTAGTAATTTCTTTTTTTTATACTGAAAGTCTATTTTTCTGTCCGTTTCAAAAAGAAAAGTAAGGGAGTCTTTTACAGCAAAGTTCCAAATAAGTAGTGAGCAAAAATCTCTGATAGTTTTATAATCGTACTGAAGCTGGTTAGGTACTTCAAACTTTGCTCTGGTAAAATTATAAAAATAAATCATGTTTTATCAATTTTCTGAAAGAAACATATTTCTTGAGAAATGGGAGGGGTGGGGGCTACAAATACTCTGCGTCGTAGTTCTTTACATATTTAATCATCATCTGACAGGTTAAAAAGCATTTTCTGCTTAAAAAACCAACTTTTCATGTGTGAAAATATGCAGAAGATGTTGATCATTTTTGAAATCTTTAATTTTTCCTGGGTACTGTAGATAAGGAGGGCCTAGAGGGGTGGCCCTTGAGGTAGTATTACTCACTCACATGGGTGAAAGGTGGTTTTTGCTGCAATGTGGCTGATTTTGGCAGCAGCTTATTTTTCCCACGTGCCCATGTAAGGCAGGATCTCTTCTGTGGGCGTGTTACCATGCTGTGGGGTGGGGACTGTGGCTAAGTAAGGGAAAGCTGCCATGAGGTGAGAGGATGGGAAGTCTTTTAACATCAGCTGTTCCTAAAATGGTGAACACACCTAGTCAAGGCCATGGTGACTTGTGTCTCCCCAGGGAACAGTTCTCTGCTTTGTTTGGCTCTGGTTCTCAAATGAGAGCAATAATGGATTAGGATTCACTGACCATGCAACTATTCTCCCTCAGTTTTTTTGTGGTGTTTCAAATTGTGTAGAGCTACTGCTGCCCTTTCTCTTTGTCACACAGCATATTTTATTTCTGCAGTAGGAGCAAAATCCCCCCAGAAAATGCTGCCTCGAAGGTTATGGATTTAATTTAAAACCCAAGTCAAAGAAAAATGTCAGAATCCTTCTCTTGAAGCCTCAGCAAAGGCTAAGTGTGAGCTTTCCTTGCCGTGTGTGAGGCAACTTTCTCATTGCCTGTCACTGGTGTTTTGAAGCTGGTTGTATATTTGTAGACATTTAGAAGACCACGAGACCATCTGCCATAGACTTTCAAAGCTTTGTAGCTGTTTAGCTTTGTGATAGTCATTTATCATTGTACAACAAAGTACAGGCCTCAAAAGTAATGGCCTAAAGTAACACTCATTTTTTTTTACTTGGGGATTGCCTACCCGTGATGGCACAGCTGCTGTGAAATACACCCTGAGATGTACAGTCACCAGACACCTTTCGTTTTATGCATTTGATGGCTGTGCATCCCAGAGCATACGAATTCACTGCCCTGGGGACAAGGTTATCTCTAAAATGAACCAGCAAGAGAGCATACAATACATCCCATTAACCATTTAGTCTAAGAGGCAGCCTGACAGGGTGTGGGGGCCCACTGGAGTCCCCAAACCTGCCTGCATTAAATGTGCCTGCCACCTACCTCATCAAGGCAAAACAGACTCTAGTGCATGAAACCTTCAATGGAAAAAACTTATTACAACCAAGAAAAAGAGGAAGAACCGTTTCCAAGCCAAGGACCCAAATGACCATCCCTGAGTGGGTACATGCCCTGCTAAGCAGGGTTGGCTCAAAGCTGAGCCACTGAGGTCCAGAAGCTTGCCACAATCCAAGGCACCTTCTGATGGAGGCCCAGGGAAAAGGGGCAGAAGGAACCAAACAGGTCTGGGACAAAAGAAATAAAATCAAAATACAAGTCAGGGTAAAGGCTGCCATTGTCAACTTCCCCACAGATCCCTCACCCATGTCTCTGTCTCTTTCAAGTGTCTCTGTTCATGTTACCCCAGTCCCTGGAACAAATCCAAGACAGATACAAAGAAAACAAACCGACTAGAAAAATCTAAAACTGAAGAATAGAGAAAGAGAGGGGAGAAGAGTAAAGTCACACTCATTTATTTGCTCAAAATTCCATGGCCTGGACCCAGCCGGGTCCCAGGTCTGCCACATGTGGTCTTGCCAGACAGGCTCATGTTTGCTGCTTGCTGGTGTTGGGGCCGGATTCCAGGCAGCCACGATGCACTGATATTTGTCCTTTGCTCCTCCTCCAGTATGGCTGAGACAAGTGGGGGTGGTGTGGCCCCTCTTTCTTCATAGCAGGTTTTTATCTTCCAGGATCTCCTCTTTCTCTTTCTGGCTTGCAGTCCATGAAGAGGCAGCTTTGGACTTCTTCTTCTTGTGTGACATGTTGCCACAACTCCTGTCATTTAGTAAGAACAAAGGTAAAAGGTCCAGATCTTCTGGAGGCAAGTCTGGGCATACACCTGGCATTGCTGTTGCCACATTCTGTCAGTAATACCCAAAATGTTAATACCCAAGCAGATGAAGTCAGGAAGTGACTCATTTGTAGCCATTTTGTGATTGGAAACCCCAGCTATCCTGGGACTGTTTCTGTCTTTCCATTGCAGTGCATGCAAATATTAAGTCATATGGATTTCCCTCTTCAGTGACCAGGCAGATCATCTCACTGTAGCTCTACTAGAACTTCAATGCAGTAATAACAATAAAACCAAGAAAAAGCATACCGACTGAAGTGTCTATAGGAGAATGACTACTTGGCCGATAGTCGGAATAGATTGTAAGTCATTTAAAACATGAGGTATTATGAAACAAATTAATACATATTCTTGCACCTTCATTTTAACATCAAACAAATGAATACATATTTCGTCACCAATATTTTAAAGTCAGACCAAGGATGTCTTTCAGTAAGAGTCTACTCCTTGAAATACCACTTTATCTTTCTTATAGAAAGCCTTCAAGGAATGAAAACCAGTCATGAAAAGTTCTGATAGATTTGAAGTAGAATGAAATTTTAAAAATGTTCTAAACATGTTCTTTAAGTATTTTGGATTTATTTTTCCCTGCCTCTCCCTCCCTCTGCCACACCCCCTTCCATTGGCTTCAATTCTACAGTCAGATTTCCGGGGTTTGTTATTGGTTTGATTTTGTCTGATCCTTTATTTTGTTTCTCTATATTATTTGTGGAGTGGAAATTCAAACACCATTGTGTATCAGTCTATCTGCAGAAACTCTGCAATTTTTATATCTCCTTCCAGTCCCTTGTCCTCATCTCCCTGAAGCCTTATTCAACCATAGTTCTTTGAACACCTTCTTCAACAGAGCATCAACATTCCCCATCATGTGGTGTTCATTGTGGACTTAATTAATCTATTATAGGTACTTAATTTGTGCAATTTTGATGAAATGTGTAACAGGGATAAATTCAGGTGGGGTGGGGGGAGGGAAGCCTGGCTGATCCTCAGCACCTTGTAGTTTAGCACAACTAAAACAAGAGGGAAAAGGTTTACTGGAAAATGTTTTTGTGGTGGTAGAGTGTTTTTATAGAGGATATAGATAATGCCTGGTGATCGGTGACCTAGTGAAGTGGAGATTGTTGAAAAGAGTGTCCGCATAGCTAGAATATATCTAGGGAAACTAGTACTAGTTATGGATTTTTCTAGTCTTCAGGCTCCCTGTGCGACTTAATTGTTGGTTGGTTCACAGGGTCTGGTAGCCAGTGACCCAGCTTCTGGGAATGTAAAATAAAATCTGCTAGTTATTGGTAATTAGAAAGTGCATATGCTGGTAGCAGAGAGTGACACATGTTCTGGTGTCCAGCAGACATTCTTTCCCCTGCAGTCCTGCCATGTCTCGAGGCCTGAGGTTTGCTTCTGAGCTGGTGTTCACTCACCAGCCAAGTTCAGGATCCTACCAGATGACCCTGGTCAAGCTGGAAAACCATTTCCATCTGCAAAGGTATTGGTTTTTATATGAGACTGTCTCAGCCAAATAAGATTTCTCTTCTCCTGATGTTTTAGATAGACAAGAAATAGGTTGTCATGTCCAGGAGGAAACTGAAAAGGATTCACGCAAAGGACTTTCAGAAATGTCTGCTTGATTCCCAAAGTATCTGTTACTAACATTTTGAACAGAAAATATGATTGGGAAAAAAAATGTCTTCAAAGAGTTTGAAATTCTTGATTTCCTATTGGCTAATGTATTTTTGAAAATGAAAGGATCCTCAGTCAATTTTTAATTTGTTTGCACAAAAGAAGGAACAGATTCAAATATTTAATTCATGAGGTGAAGACTTGTCCTGAGGTGGGTGTCCACTGAGACACCATTTTGTCTCCCTTCTTGTAAGACGGTCCTGGTGAGTCTCCTAAGTGTAATGGATAAGTAATGGATACTGAGGAAACAGCAAATTATTTTTATTGTCATGACATTTTTAAAAACCTGACCTCAGTTACAAGCTAACCTACTGTTCAATATTTCACAAGATCACTTCATAAGATCATTTTATTGTAACTCCCTATAAAAAGTGTAGTTGGTGAAATGAGAAGTAAAATACAATTTTGAATTCACTAAATAATGCAAAAAATGCACTTCTTCACACAGTTTATTTGAAGCAGGATCTAAAATAACTCTCTCATGGTTACAGGTGGCCTCAGATACCAGCTGCCTTGTATTTCTGGCAGAATTAAAATACCAGTGCCATTTGTTACCCGGATTTAACAAGCAGGGAGAGGCTCCTCTATTGCAGTCAAACTTCTATTGTGGGATCCTCCTCTACAGCCCCCAAAATACCCTTTTGATATTACAATTAGAAACTTCAGATTATTTTTACTTCATTTTAGTAACATTACATCCTGACTCTGTGCTGTCTTAATTAGTCTGGCAGTGTAACAAGGGATGCTCATTAAGTCAACGGAATGAATTATTACTTTATTTTCCAAATGTGCTAGAGCTACTATCCATAGTCCTCATCACTGGAAGCAACATTTCCGAATCTGAGTATTATGTACTTTTTTTTTTCCAAAAGTTTTATTTTGTTTTTGACCTCATATCTCTCCTAATTCAAATGTAGTTTAGGTGATGTATTTTTAATATATGCCAGTAGGATAGTTTGGACAGACCATTCTTTTTTTCAAAATAATTTATTTATATATATTTCACATCATTTCAGTCCCTGGGTGTCTCCCACCACCTCCCCTCCCCGCCCACTCCAGCTGGTCCCCACTCTCCCCTTGTGTAGTTTCATTTGGTTGACCATATATTAGTGAAACCATTTGGTTTCTGTCCCTTTCTATCTGGCTTGTTTCTGCTAGTATGATTTCTTCTAGGTGCATCCAGGTTTCCATAAATTCATCAAATTTGTCATTTTTAATTGATGAGTAATACTCCATTGTGTATATATACCACATCTTAACTGCAAGGACATGGAAACAACCCAAATTCTGGGGCATTTGGGTTGTTTCCATGTCCTTGCAATTATAAATAGTGCTGCAATAAACATCCGAGCACAGGTGTCCTTTTGTGCCCACATTGAGGTCTCCTTTGGGTAGATTCCCAGAAGTGCGACTGCTGGGTCAAATGGTAATTCCATTTTCATTAGTTTGAGGGTCCTCCATACTGCTTTCCATAGTGGCTGGACAAGTTTACATTCCCATCAGCAGTGTAAGAGTGTTCCTTTCTCTCCACATCCACGCCAGCACTTGTTGCCTGCTTTTTTGCTGTGGGCCATTCTTATGGTATAAAGTGGGTATCTCATTGTGGTTTTGATTTGCATTTTCCTGATTGCTAGTGACATTGAGCAATTTTTCATGTGCCTGATGGCCATTTGTATTTCCTCTTTGGAGAAGTGTCTTTTTAGTTCTTCTCCCCACTTTTTCATTGGGCATCTTGTTTTGTTTTTGTTTAGTTGTGTGAGTTCCTTGTGGATCTGTGCTATTAATCCCTTATCACTCTTGTGGAGGGCAAAATTTTTTTCCCTTTCGGTTGGGCTTCTTTTAGTTTTTTCTTTTGTCTCTTTTGCTGTACAGAAGTGTTTTAGTTTGATGTAGTCCCCTCTGTTTATGTTTTCCTTCAATTTTTTTGCCTTCTGCCGATGATTCCAGAAAGGGATTTCTGAATTATATTTCATGGAGGGTTTTGCCCAAGTTTTCCTCTATGGACAGACCATTCTTTAGATTGCTGAGATGGTGTTAGTGGCTGCAGATGTCTCATAGAGGTCTTGGAAGAATTAAATGAGTTGAGTCATGTGACAGACTCGGAAGGGTGCCTGGCAGTGATAAACCTGGTGTAGTGCCAGTAACTTTTATGGTATCCAGATCTAATTGCAACCTTGCCTACTAGAGCTTACTGGTCCTCACTGGGGTGGCTCCCACACCTGCCACCAGTCTCCTACTTCTACTTGGTTTCCACCTGGGGGGTGGGGGAGATTCATGGATTCTGTGTTCAAGTCACCCCTCTACTCAGAGCCCAACCCCATCTCACCCAGGGTGAGAGTCTGCAACACTGACTGGCCCATTGTCCCCATGACTACCACTTGCTTTTCCCTGGCTCTGGCCACACATGGGACACTTGGCTGCTCTGCAGCCCCACAGCAGAATTTTGCCTCCAGGCTTCTGCACCTGTGGTTCCCACTTCCCAGAATGCTGTTCCCTCAGGCTGGTTGGCTCCTCTCCCCACTTCCTTAAGCCATCACACCCTCCTGTGGGGCCTTCTCTGCCACCTACTGAAATCCCAGCACTTCCTTTCCCTCCTCTGGATTTGCTCTTCTCTGGGGCGCTCATCACCCTGTGACAGATTCACCCCTGGTTTTGTTACCTGTCTGGATGAGCAGACAATTCATTTCTCTCCTATGGGCCCCAACAAGTGTGGGGCCCAGAGTGAGTTTACATGATAGTGGAAACTGAATGAGACTACAATAGACATACCCTATTGGTACTGTGGCTTATTTTTAGCATGTAACTGCAGTAAAAAGCAGGTAACTGAGCAGTAACAGAAACCAAAATCTCTGCAGGAGAAGCTGGGTCCTCCACACCTCACAGTCAGGCTGCCTACTCCTCCCCAGTCTTCACCCCTACTGGGATCCTGGCCCAGGTTTCTGGGCTCTCAGCACCCACTTGATATTTATGCTCCCTCCTTTACCATCAAGCAGCTTCATCCATGGTATGGAGAGGCTCTTCTCTCTGGTCTGTAGATGATCAGCCTTGAGCCCTTGTCCAACTCTCCCTCCATGTCCCCCTTGCTTCCCCCTAGCTCCCTCCCTCTCTCCTCCCTCCTTCCTTCCCTCCCTCCTTCCCTCCTCCCTTCCCTCCTACCCTCCCTCTTCTTTCCTGTCTTTTCGTCCTCATGGTGTCCACCTTTTCCCAGTGTCCACCCTTTCCTGGCAGCCTGGGGCAGGCTGACCACTCTTCTCCAGACTGCCTTCACTTGCCTCCAGGTACAGCCGAGAGCCCCCCGCTGTTCTGGGGGCCCCCTCCCAGTTACTGTGACAGTCCTCCACTTTTCCTGCTGAAATCTTTTCCTCCGCTTGTTTTCCTGGAGAGGACTCTTTGGTTTCAACAGCTGCCATGACAGTCTGTACTTGACTCGACTCTCCAGTCTGTATCTGGGCCCTTGTCCTACTCACATATCAGCACCTTTTATGCAGCTACCTAAGCATCCCCACAGCTGGTGCTCTGCCCTGACCTCAGAACATCAAAGCTAAGCCCATCATCTTTTTTTCTAGGTGCCCCATCTGCCATTCACCTTGCCCCTCCACTGTGTCTCATCCCAGTGAAAGATTAGTTCTGTTGTCCAAGTTTTGCTTTCTCTCTTTAGAAAGCCTTCTCCCCTCCTCCTCTACCCCCACTAACCCAACCCTCCCTCTGCCCCCTGCATAAAGCTCCTTTGGTTCCCGTGAGCCCCGTCATCATCCCCTGCACCCTTTGTCACAGCCTCCTCACACTGTGTTGTCACAGTTGGTTTTCTGGCCTCTTCCACCTGGGGAACTTATTAGGGCGCAAGGATGTCTCCCCTGTCTGCATGTCCTCTGTGGTCAGCAGTGGGTCTGCCCTCTGCCGATGTCTCATCGCTGTGTGTTTAAGAGAGACAAGATGAGCATGGATGTGGGTGGACTATGGGGCCTCCAGGATGGAGAGTGACTCAGGATGTGAGTGTGTTTGTCATGGAGACTTGTTGGCATTTGAGGTGGAGACCCCTTTCGTTGGTGGGGACTGTCCCGTGCATTTCAGGACAATTGGTTTCTGCCCACCCTCTTCCAACAGTGCCCAACCACATTACCTTGCTCATTCCTATATGCTTCAAACACAGATGGCTTGCACTGGGCTGGGGTCACTGGGTTAAGGTTGGTGATGCAGGTGGCACCATGGACATTCTGTGGGAATGCTCAGGAACCCTAGAAAGCTAAGCCCCTTATTACAGTCATTGATTGTTGAGATCCAGCTACTTACAGAGCAACTGTGGATCTTCTGAAGCTCCCAGGATACAGAATCCCAGCCTGGAGCTGGAGGATATTTGAAGAATTCAAAGTCCTTGGTGCCCTGGGAATTTCAGTAAGCATCCCAGAAGATTCCGAAGCACCTTTTTCTAAGAACTATTAACCCAGACCTTGTTTTCTGTGAGTGGGTCTCCAGGGAAACCCTCGGTTCCGTCTGTTTGTTTCTTGGAAGGACACGAGAGGCCTGTGGTTGATTTGTTGTTTACTTAGGAAGGGTGGCTTGGGCACTCCACGCTCACACAGAACCATGAAGAAGATGGGCACAGCTCTGACTATGAAACAACTGGAGTTTTCTAAAGGATTAATTTTTTTTTATATAGAGTCCATCCATGGTGTGGTTTCACTCAGTGTCAACCTGTCCCTGAGTCACATTCTCAGGGTGAAAGAGAAGGCAGGAGAGATTGCAAGTTCTATATTCCAATGATCTGGAGCCTCCCAGAGGGTGATGCCTGATGACTGAAAGATCATAATCCCAGAATATTCAGTGATGTTAGAATGTTCACATTCCTGAGAGAGGATTTCAGCTGCACAAGAACTTTTTCTGACCAATTTTCTTCTTTTTCTGTGAAAGAAATTTCTAGAACTTAAGGTTTCCTTGATACATATGTAATTAATCTATGTCCAGTTTTGACAAGAGACCCATGTTGTCCCTATAAATGGATTCCATGTTCTGTCCAAATTTCTGGAGAAGGAACTTGGGATGGTATCTTCTCCAAGTGTCCTTAACGGAAAGGTGCAGCATTCTGCTAGTCTGTTCTCTGAATCTCTCCATGGCCGGCATGCTATTTGCATTTTGAGATTTGATATCAGTGAGGACTACCGGAAACACTTCCTCTCACAGCACCTCATAGAACCTATAATGTTAGTGTCAACTTACCGTAGGTTCATAAGTGAGTGTGTCAGGAGTTTCACTGATGGTGGCATCTCAGAGAGGCTTCCAGAAATAACTGCTCAGGTGCTTGTAAGATCATGTGCTGTGGATAATGAAGGATTGGCAGACAGTGAAGGGAGCTCTTAACATGCACATCCTTTCAGCCTTGAGACAGGGATCATGAGGGTCACTCACCTTCACACCCCAACACCCTCCATGTATGAGACAGTTGTCTCAAGCATCACTGGGTTGTCTCATGTGTCTCACATTGTCAACATCCATGGAAATCATTCTGAACCCCATTCCTGTGTGCTTCTAAACTCAGAAAATAGTGAAACAAAAGTCAGAGTCATAAATAAAGCCAAAAAGAAACTTTAATGATAGCTGACATGCTTCCTATGTACCTGAGAACAACCAAATATCACTGAGTCACCTCCCATTCTGTTTCAGACCCACATTAATTAGTTCTTCTAAGACAGAAGGACTTTAGGAGTGGGGCTAGAAAGGGAGGTCAGGTAGGAAGTTTTTTGCAGGAGACGCTATAAAGAAGTTCGCAGGTTATGATACTCCTGGGCAGGAAAAAGAGAAAGAGACTGGGTTCTCTAGGAATTTCCTTACAAGAGAGAAGGTTTGAAGGTAGAGATCTCTTTCAAAATTAGCCCTCTGCCCAACCTTTCTAGGGCCTCTTCCTCACATGACATATTCTGGGATGGCAGGTTTTCGGCCTCCTATGATAATAGTAAAGAGAATGGTGTTTAGAATAGCGGAGGAAAAAGGAAGGAGACATGTAGAGCTTGGCAGGGGCCCCTTGAGCTGTGGAGCCAACTGGGCACCATGCCCAGAGGTTGTGGAGAGGCTGATGACAGAGCCCAGGTCCCTCGCAGGGTACAGCTCAGAATGGAGACGCCACATTTGTGTAGCGTGGGTGGCTTCATGCTGATCCTTTCATTTGCTCACTTAGCAACCCATGGGATGCAATTGGCCCTATTCTTCAGAACACAGACATAAACCCCCAATCAGGCAGCTTGGAAGTATCATTCTCAGAAAAGTCACTGAGGGAGCTGGTCCCAAACCAAATTGTCTTCCCGTTCAACAAAGCAAAGCACTTTCCCATACCTGTCACAAAAACAGGCTTGTTTTCCTCACCCCCACCTGCTAAGAAAAGGTGATGGTCACCACCATCTGTTTCAAACAGTGCTGTTTAGAAGAGTTTCCTTCAATAAAACCCTGCCTTGGCACACAGAGGATTAACCCCTCAGTTCTCACACAATCAAAGACTCCTTTCCTGAGGAAGTGGGCAAAAGTGGTCTGGGTGTAAATCATCTCAGAAAATAAACAGGCCTTTTAGGTCATCCCTGGAGCTCATCTGTGCTTGTGTGTGGTAGGATTACTGACGAGAACCTCGTGTGAGACTATGGCACAGAGTTCCTCAGCTTCCTCAGGCCTGTCTACTATGGACAGAGCATTGCAGTGGGAGTAAGAGTCATTGGTCTCTCCATAGCAATTCCAAGGAGTGAAAGAGCAGCTTGGCTGGATGAGGTGCTTTTATTAATGGCAGTTCTTTGACATGATAATATAAATATTATGAGAGGATTTAAGCTGTGGTTATAATAACAGATCAAATGCTTTCCAGAGGCAAGAAGAGGTCAAGGCTCAAATGAACAATAGAGACTAATTTGGGTGAGGCTTTTTGGGTAGATTTTAGTACTGTGAAAAAAACACATTCATGAACTTCTGGGTCTGAATTTCTGGATATATTTTCCTTTGGGGTTTTCAAAAGACATGAAATAAAAAGTCAATACGTAACTTACATATGGTTAATCTCCAGTGTACTCATGTATGAGAACAGCAATCAGACTGATAGTGTAAATACTTAGAAAAGAAGCTGCAAAGACAGGCACATTCTACATGAATAAAAATTACTTAAACAATTAAAATTGGCTAAACTACTTGAGCTTTTTAGAGAGAAAACTCTAAAAGATGATGAATATCATCAATTAGAAATTAAAATTTAATTGTATAAATTTCATTGATAACTTTTTGTGTATTTTTGGGGTTATTGTCCCATTTTATTGCTATCCAGCCTTCAGCCTACTGACTATGGTTAAAAGTGAAGAAAACTGTAATTGAAAACTTGTTATATTTTAATCTATAATTTTTCTACAAAATTTCAGAAACTGCAGTTTGTATACTCTCTCGATGTCATCTATTCTAAATTAGTTTTCCAAACAGCCATCATTTTCAGGAATGTTCCTTTGTATACTAAGAGAAAAAATTTTACTTAAAAAAAAAAAAAGAAAGAAATCTCAGCAGCAAAAGAAATTGAGTTTATTTGACTTCTGTCTTTGGGAACTTGTCCCTAAAAACTGAGTATGTTGGCTTATTACACAAAGTGAAGTAATTATCCCAATGGAAGATTCAATTAGTAACTACATTTTTATCATTTCCTTACTGGGCTATTATTTCTGAAACTTTAATTGAGCTATCTTTTTTGAAAGCTTTTAGATTGACTGGAGACATTCGCCTCCTTGCTTTTCCTTTCAAAAGCATCCATTCTTAACAATATAATTGAAGTAGTAATTATTCATGTATTCTTAAGTAATCCAAAGTTTGTTATTCCATCAGTGATTTCCTTCATGGTAAAGTAGGAATGGTAATTAAAGAATCATCTCAATGACATGATCCAAGCAACAGAAAACATTTAACAAACATATAATACAAAATATTGGCCCATCTATTATAGATTATGTGGATCTGTCTTGTTTTTTTGGTCCTGCTTTCCATTTTCCTCTGAAGCAGGTGCATTATCCGCAGCACTGTGTTCTATCCAGTGTCACAGATACAACAATTAGTGGGGAAGAAGATAGCAGTGTCCTGGCTACTGATTTTACTAGCGTGTTTACGGAAATGCTGTGAGGCAGAAATTCAGAACCCCTTAAATGATCAAACAGTTTTGTTGAGCATTTGCATTTTCTAATGTTTTAGTTCCAAGTTTTAAAATTCTCAATGGATTAGAAATTATTTCCATGATAACCAAGTTTTTCCCTTAACATACTCATGATATTTCTATTTACTTTGTCTTTAAAATCAAAATAAATGTGCTTGCACCATGCAACTACTTAAGACGTCAAACACTCAGTACCTAATTATGAATTTTTTAAACTTAGTTCACTGGAAAAAACAATAGCAAGAGAGCCCATATAAACAAGATGGTGTTAGCTGAGACCAAACAGCAGGTATTCTGACAGCCATCACTCTGCTTGATGCAGTGAGGCTTTTGTTGAGTTATTTCAAAGGACTCTGGTTTTTGAGATGGAGTAGGGGGTAATTACCAACGGGCTTTTTTATATGACAGATCTGTAGAAGTTAGGGTGAGCTTATCAGCATGATAAGTCAAAAAGCAAAGACAGTTATGGGATGGTGCACTCATTTGTTTACCAAAGTATACATTTGTTTACCAAAGTATACATTTGTTTACCAAAGTATACCAAGTACCAAAAATAACTCTTGTGCTCTTTAAAGTATGCTGATTATGGGTAAAGGAAAACAATGGGGAGGGGAAGTGACAGGATGGTGGCCTGGTTGGCTTGTGGATAGAGAGGGCATGAGACATGGGTACCTGTGGAGGGGTGAAGTTGTCACCCCAAAACTGTTTTGCATAAATGAATGGAAAATCAATAAAAACTGGGGAGGGGAAAGCTGAGCTTAAATTTATCTAGCCAGACCTAGCTTGAATTATTCATCTTTGGAAGAAAAAAACCCAAAGAAATGTAAAAGCCCAAAGGAGTATTTCCAGAGAAGGCCCACAAACCCCTACCTTTCAGACACATATTGCAAGGGACATGAATTGTGTGTTGTTTCTCCACAAGTCTGTGCTCAGAGAAAATATCTGTGCATGTTTCAAGAAAGCATTAACTTTATTAAAAATAATCAAAATGAAATGTTGATACTTTTCCTGACCTAATTGTTAAAGAATTCTTTTAATGAAATCGAGCTTTGCTTCGTAACTAATGCAATCCTTGCACATAATTAATTGAACCCCGAAGGAATTTTCACCTAATCAGATACCCAGTAAGACAGGATATTGCTTCCAGATTTACCAAGAACATTGTCCAGATGGAGGGCTTCTGGGCAACAGAGTCAGTCAGCTCCTGAGGAGACTGGCAATCTTGTTTCTTGACGTTGTTGGACTGTATGCACGTAACGTCCCTCCCTCTCTCTGCCTGTGGCCAACCTGGATATCAGGATGCTGCCGTGGGCAGTCCCCAAGCCCAGGTTTATGGAAGACCTTCTCTGCCTACCGGGTTAAACTGCTACGTCAGGCTTTGGGCAACCCCAGAAGAGGCAGTGCCCTTCAGGTCACTGATGGAAAGGTCACAGTCATTTCTACTTGACTTTTGCCTCCTTCTCATTCCACAAAAATGCTCTTATTCAGGGCCACCCCACTTCCAGTGCTGCTGTAGAGTCCATGACCCAACCTCCGACATGGTGGGTGTCACAAACCATCCTGCACCACCGGGACCTACTGCACATGGTGTCTTGTGTCCTTGGCCTCTGACCCTGCTCCTTCCAGCTCTCCCTCCTCCTCCTCTGTCTGGCTCTATTTGCAAGCCCAGGTCCCCACTGCATTGTCTTCAGTTCTGTCCTCTATGAGGCATCCATCTGCAAGAGGTGGGACCACACAGTTCAAGAGGCAACTGTCTGAGGTTTTAAGAAGTTACTAACTGTGTGAAGGGAGGCAGAGATCCCAGGTTTGCCCTGTAGCTCTGCTTGTCATCAAGGAAACTGCCTGTAGGGCAAGTGCCTTACCATGGAGGATGAATGGGTGGGTGACAATGAGATGATAGAGAGAGAGGGAAAAAGAGGATGGGAGGATAGATGGGTGATGGATGGATGGATGGATGGATTGATGGATAGACAAATGGATGGATGGATAGATTTTTTTTAAAGTTAGAATTATGGTCCTAGCTGTGTTATGCCCTCTCAAGTCACTTCTAGCACACAAGTAAATTATAGACACTGCTATCCAGGAATTTCCAGGATGAGGACTGGGGTGTTTGTGCTGCACCCCACTATGACATCCACTGTTTGAGACAGCCCTGGAACTGGCTCCCCCACCAGTGATGGTCTGCGGCATGGGGGTGGGGCATAAGAAGGCCCTTGAGCTAATTGCTAGTTAGAGACAAACTGCAGAGAAATGCCAGAACTCTCCGGCTCAGCGAGCTTTCTTTGTCCAGCTGCCCCTCTAGTTGCTTGTGGCAGCACTGTTCATGCCTGTAAGCTGGTGTGCTAGTCTCCCTGGTCTTTCCATAGAAATAGCCGCTGTTTCATATTCGATGGATTTTCTCAGGTGGAGCATAGCATCACCCTGTCCTGTGACCAGACAGACATTGATTTGCTTTTATTGCCTGGCAGTTATCTCGGCTTTACCACTTTGAAAGCCAGCCCTACATGCTAATTCCTAGTGCCTTGGGTCACAGGGAGGGAGACAATCTATTCAGCACCAAATATGTCTGCTTAGTGGTAGCAGAGCAGAGGGGTGCTGCTCAGGCTTCCTGATAGTTTTGAGTGAAGGGAGAAAGTCTGCTCCTTCTCTTGCTTCCAGGGCTGTTGTGAACCTGGCTTACTAATGTGCATGCGGTAAATCCTCCTTGGCGCTGGCCTCTGAACAGTGTGAGTGTTGGTCTGGCATTTGCTTCTGTGTTTTGTTTTTGTTTTGTTCCAGATAATGGTGCATTGCATAAATATTTTTCATAATCTACCAGTATTTCAATACTGAAATGTTTAGCATGCTTGCAGCAGAAGAAAGGGGAGGTGAAACAAAACAGAAAGGGAAATCAAGAGAAAGTCATTTTGGCAGAAATTTTGGAAACTCTCCTTTCCCTGCAATGGAATATGGCTCCTTTGCCCCAAGAACTCTCACTGTCTTGTGCTAACACAGAACTCAGCCCCCTACCAGGTCAGGAGCTCAGCCCCTGAGGCAAGGAGGTTTGTCTCAGGTAAGAACTCAGATGCAATTTTAGCTCCAAGTCAGCTAAAATTTATTCAGTGCTGGTAGCATTTACCTAGTTGTTCTAAACCATGCCACATGCTGGGTTACTTCTTTTAATACTCTGGGTCAACGGTTTTCTTAACAAGGGAAAATTGACTCATGTTTGATTTTGATAGTGAAATATCTGTGGGCAAAAGAACAATAAAATGTGCTGAACTTGGAACTTTTTGGATAATCAATCGACTTGGCTTCAGGCTATGTTTGTACCACTTACCCTGGACAACCTCAGACACAACACAGAAATAGATACTCCCCAACGGGCTCTTCAGCCACAGCACAAATGGGTCGACAGTCATCTGGGAAAGGCTTTAAGGTAGTAGGGCACAGAGGGGCTTGGCATTTCATCATTAGTTTAGCTACCATGCTGTGTCTTCCTAGCAGAATGATTAAGAGTTTTCAAGATTTAGGACGATGCCATACCCACTTAAATGAATTCTTTCCCTTGTCAGTTAACATTTCTCAAAACACCAGCTCCAGGAATTATCCATAGATGTGTTTAAATGGGAGCCAAGAGTTCCTGTTCAAATAAACTTCCTGGAAAATGCTGGGTTAGGCAAAGATTAATGGATTTCTTGATTGCAGGGGTCTTTAATATGCTAATGTTCCCTGTGAAAATTTAAGAAGGGGAATGGAGACAGCATTGCCCAATGATTTTCAAGGAAAAGCTTTCGTTTCTGAACCAATGTTCCAAGGAACGTATTTGGTGAAAGGCATGTAAGACTGTAATTCAGTTATAATTCAGTTATATGCAATAAATAAGGGACAAAGTGAGCTGGGGTCAGTAGCTGTCATCTTGACTCTTGTAAGTGCTGTTTAGTTTTCGCTTATGCCTTGCTTTGAATTGATAATGTAATTCAGTCATTGGGACCCGAATTAGAATTGAATAAATCTTGTATATTTATTAATATAAACCCCAGGCCTGTGAGTGATGTTCATGATGGTGTTTGCTTCCAAAGTCATCAGGATAAAAATAACAACAAAATAGAGAAGTTTAAAAAAAAAGGTTAGCATCAAAGAAAATTAATGAAATATTTGTTATGTATTCTGGAGAAGTCATGAATTCACACAAATAAGTACTTAATTTCTGTTTATACAAGCTTCTGGAGGCAAAGAATAAACCCATTTATGTTTATACATCCTGCAGTACTTGTGCTTTAACTAGATAATTGATGACACTGTTAAGTGAATTAAATAACCCATCAGAATTCAGTCATGAAACAGCACACTATTGGAATGTCCTACTTTATCCACAAAGATGAAAAATGAAAATGAACAAAATTTTCTTTAAAGATGTTTTGAATTTAAAGCTTCAGACATAAAAAATGAAAATATATTAATTTAAATGAAGCAGTAAGGCTAGCTTTTAAATGTCATTTGTCCCATCACATGAATAATGTTATGAAAATTCCAGTGATTCTAAATAGACATAATTTGTTTTGTTCCTCTTTTGCCACTTTTTAGTAGATGGATTATTTTCTGTTGAAGTAACCTTGGTTTATAATATTACATAGGTTTTATGTTTATAGCCCTATATGTCAATATCTGTACATATCACATTATGTTGGTCACCACAAGTCTAGTTTCAGTTCCTCCCCATGTATCTGACTCAGTTTACCTATCCTCTGGCACCCTCCCTTCTGGTAACTATTTCATTCTTGCAGTCTTTAAGTTTTGTTTATTTTATTCTCTTCACTCATAAGGTTTGTTACTTTATCTTCCCCTTAAGAGTGAAGTCATACAATATTTGTCTCTCTCCATCTGACTGATTTCACTCTTTTTTAAGTCACACTTGTCCAGCTAAACATACATGTACCTTGATCAAGGTGGTCACATTCCATTTCTTTTTCATTATTACTTGGTCAAGGGTTTGCTTCAGATCGCCCTTCAATTAATGGGTTGCTCATATTTTTCCATAACAGAATGAACATTATGGAAAATTTTAATATAGTATATGATGATTACTTTCATCATGGGCAGGAAGAAAGTGGTATTTAAGAATGACCTTAGATCTTAATCCCAGACATAAACCAGCCAATTAATTCACCAACAAGTTGGGTTTATTTGGAAGCATCAACAAAGATGGACCGGATGAGCACAGACTCTAGGTAAGATGTGCCCTTCTCTCCAGAACAAAAGCTTAAACCAACTTACATAAAGCTCAGAAGGGCTGTTGTAACGAAAGAGTTCATTGGAAGAAGCTGGGAGTTTGTTGTTTGGTGGTTGTTCATTTGATGCTTTATAGGGTTTTCTTATTGACTGGACTATTGCTGGGCCAAGATGAGCTTCTCCTTCTTTCCCAGGTTAGGGAAGCAGCGTCACTTCCCATTGGAGATAGAGATAAAAATAAATGATTCTAAACTCTAATTGTAGAATAAAATGATAGCATTGTACTGTTTGGTATTCTAAATAAATACGATAACAACTGCACTCATTTTTCTTTCATCTTTTGCTTTCCTTTCATTTTCCTATGGAGTTTCTCAGATTCAAATGGCATTTCTGCCTCAAAATGTACTTCTTCTATGCCAAGGGGGCATACCTGGAGAGCCTTCTAGTCTCCCTGGTTTTGTTGGTTTTCTGTGGCTCTGTTTTCATATCTGCACAATGGAGTGAAAAACAAAGGTACACACAACGAAAAGTATAAATGCCTATTGTAATAGTAAAGATGGCTTTACAAAGTGTAAATAAAAAAATTAATTTAGTCTAAAAGCCACATACTATCTGATAGAAACTGAGATGGGTAAACTCACAGAGAATGACTGAAGAAGTACATTTTGAGGCAGAAATGCCATTTGAATCTGAGAAACTCCATAGGAAAATGAAAGGAAAGCAAAAGATGAAAGAAAAATGAGTGCAGTTGTTATCGTATTTATTTAGAATACCAAACAGTACAATGCTATCATTTTATTCTACAATTAGAGTTTAGAATCATTTATTTTTCTCATGTGTACTTCTAAGGACTCAGTATTTTTCTTTCTTATATCATAATTTTTTATTGATTGCATGTGTGTATATATATTTATATATATACATTTATATATATATTTATATATATATTTATATATATACATAAATTATATCATTGTCTACCCCAAGGTTCTCCCATTACCTGTCACTTATGAACCATCTTAATCTTTTGTGCCCTCCCCCTCCCACCTTTTTACCCTCCTCCCTGTCTCTTGCTCTATACTTCAGTTCTGTTGATAGCTTAAAATTTTTCTTGTGCATTTGTTTGCTTTTCCTATATCCCTCAGATAAGTGAGATCATCCTATATTTCTCTTTTTCTTTCTGACTTATTTTCACTAAAATGATTCCTTCTAGCTCCATCAATGGACTCAGTTTTTAAAGTTATTACTATTTCTTGTGTTCTACTTAAAACCCAGATCATAGAAAGGCTGTCCACAATCCCATCTAATTTCTTTTCAGGTTCCTGGAGCACATAATACAATGAAAGCATGATTTCAGATATCATGTAGATGTGTATTTTCTTTTCTTGGCTAAATCTTTCCAGAAAGTCAGTTAGAAAGACCTGGCTACATAGGAGGGAAAGGGGGGGGGGGGGGGGGGGGGGGTGAGGGGGGCAAATCCTTGAGATTACAATGTTGTGAAATTTATATATAAATAAATTAAAAAATAAAATAGATCAACATGATTCAAAGAGAAAGAGAAAGAAGAGAGAAAGAAAGAGGTGGTAGCAAAAGTCATTTCCTCTCTTTCCTATTCTACTCCCTCAATGGACTTGACAATACAATTTAGGTTATTAACCCAGAAAGTACATTCTAGATGAAAGAATCCTTGCAGATTTTAGGATAGGATATCTGAAAGTTATAAATAATATTAGAGAGGGTTTGTCAATATATCTTCATGTAAACAAAATATCATACCTTTGTTTAAATGAAGTTGACATGCCTTGTTTGTTAGTTTTTTATGTTTTGTTGTAGTAAGACTTTGAAGTAAAAATTAAAAGGAATTTATTTATAGTCTAAAAGAAAAAAGAAAAGAAAAAGAGAAAGACCTGGCTACAAAAGGTGCTTCACTCCTGGGAGACTCCCTGCAGTTATTTACAACTTGTGCTGGATGAGGCACTGTGCAGGAAGGATGGCAGAGATTCTTGTAAATTTCATCTTGCCAAGACCTGAACAAGAGATCAATACTGTAATCTTCCCTTTTCAATTCACATAAATCACCTGTAACAGTTTCCTTGAATTAGTATATATGAGTTCAATTTGGGAAAAAAATTATTTTGAAGGATGAGAATGGCTCCTTTTCCCCATAATGGGGGTTGGAGAAAAACCAAGATAGGAATTCTCGAATTCCATGAGTCAGGTGGCCCGGATGGCCCTCCCAGCAGACTCCCTGCCTTACACATGACACAGCGTGATCTCTTCCTGTGTGTCACAGGGATCTTACCATGCAAAACAGTTGGTCAGGATGAACAAAAAACGAGGCTCTTCATACAGTCACTTCACACAGTCAAACGACTGGCCAATGACAGGAGCTGATGGTTGCCCTGGCCTCATGATCTGGTTTCTTTGTTTGGAGGGCTTGGCAAGCAGCATGGTTCTATTTTGGTGCAGATCATTCAGTCTAGTAGTTTACGTAATTATAGTAGTTAACATCTGGATAATGTCATCATGCGCTATTTTATGCCATTTACCTTATCTAATTTTTAGGGTGACTTTAGTTGTAGCTATTTTCATCATTCTCATCACCTTCCTATAGATGAGAAATCAAGGTTCAGAGCTCTCATATGACCTTGATGGAGGCTGTGGTCAAGCCAGAATGATACTCTGATCTTGGACTCCTGTTACTTCCCATTATCTGTGCTGCCCAAGCAGCTTCAAAAATTATGTCTATTTAGATTTAATGTTTTGTGCTTTGTTCATTAGAGGGAAGTGCTCTCTTAACTGTGCCTTTCTGCAGGGAATATTAGCTTCAGTGTACATTCCCCTGAGCAGTCTCCCTGACTGCAGAGAGAGGTGACCCAGAAAACAGCAGGAACTAATCCACGTTTAGATAATTCTGAGCTTCACTTCCACTTTTCTTAAGCTATTTATACTTCTAAGTAGCAGTGGGTCAAAGTCTGGAAGCAGACAATAATATTTTCAATCTGTGCGCAATTTGTTGTGGGCTTGCTTTGTTTTCTGTTTCACAGCTGATGATTGGCTTTTTTCCTTTAAATTGTATCTTTTAAATGTTTGTTCTTTTAGAAAAGTTTGAAACTTAATATTCATTCCAAGAACCAAAAATTAGCTCTTTTGCTGTTCAAGGTGGAGCTCTACAAGGTAGAGACAGTACTGATTGCTATTTTATAAATAAGAAGCCTATATGTGGAAGAGGAGCCAATAAAAGAGCCTCAATCTGTTCTCTCTGCAACAGACAACTTTTGCTGCCAAGCCCCTATTTCCTGGGGCCACCCCAAAGCTCAGATATTCCCCTAGTGTCTTCTGGAGTGACTTTCATCGGAATAAAGGTGAGGTTTGACTTAGGATCTCTAGACATGGAAATCCATCATAACTATCCATGCTTTTGGGGAAATGTCAAAATGCTGGGACACATTTGTTTGGGTCCTTGGAACCATATATATATATATATTTTTTGGTAGTTTGTCATATTTATTTATTTTAATTCATTAATTTATATATAAATTTCACAACATTGTAATCTCAAGGATTTGATTCCCTTCCCTCCCTTCCCCCCCTTTCCCTCCTGCTCAAAGTTGTGCTCTTCAGTTTGGTGCTTAGCTTGTTTTGACTTTCCTCAAGGCTTTTGTTTATTTTTTTCACTATATCCCATATATTAGTGAAACCATTTGGTTTCTGCTTTTTTCTTTGTGGCTTGTTTCTGCTAATATGATTTCTTCTAAGATAATCCATGTTATCATAAAATCATCAAGTCTGTCATTTTTAATTGATGAGTAATATTCCATCATGTATATATACCACATTTTTTTCATCCAGTCATCCATCTTGGAGCATTTAGGTTGTTTCCATGACCTTGCAATTATAAATTGTGCTGCAGTAAACATCTGGGCACAGGTGTCCTTTTGTACCCACATTGAGGTCTCTTTTGGGTAGATTCCCAAAAGAGCAATTGCTGGGTCAAATGGTAGTTCCATTTTCATTAGCTTGAGGGTCCTCCACACCTCTTTCCATATGATATGTTGCTACTTGTTAAAAGGACTCTCTTTCATGTCAGTTCTTTGACTTCTTCCATAAACACTGTGTCCTTTCATAAACCTCGAAGATGATTCTCTAAGATTCTTCGTAGCTTAGTTCCAATAGGAGAGGTTTATAAGGAATCACTTTCATGTTGAAAGTCTTACTTGATTCTAATGACCACTGGCTGTTTGTATATTTCTTTAAAAATATAAGAAGTTATCTTTTTTTTTTTGAAAATAGATAAAATTGAAGTTCATTTTTATGGATGAGCAGAAGTCCATCCAGGCCCCAGTTACTGGAATAGAACATTTCAATGTGGAATAGTAGGGAAGTATTGCGTGAACATCATTTATGTTAGTTAGCTAAGACATGAAAATAACCTGTCCATTGGTGGACAGAAGTTGAGATCGGTGTATGGCCATTAGCATGGGGATCCATACTGAGAAATGCATTGTGGTAATTTTATGATTGTGTGAACGTCACATAGTAACTACACAAACCGAGGTGTTCTAGCCTGCTACACACCTAGACTGGCTGCATTCACCTGATGGGACCAAGTCATGTATTTCCTCTATTGTTAACTGAATTGGTGTTAAGTGACACGTGACTATGTGCACACAGATATATTAAGTGGTATGTGATTATGTTAACTGAGGTGTTGTTAAATGGCACATGATTGTATACTCACAATTGTATACTCAGCCACAAAAGAATTTGGGAATCTTTCCAATTTGCTATAACATGGAATGTCTTTTGAGGCCATTATGTTAGGCAGATAGAGAAAGACAAGTATTATAAAACCTCACCTGTAAGTAGAATCTAAGTGATCAGGTTCATTGGGTGTAGAATGGTGGTCCCTGAGTGCTGGAGGCTGGGTCATAGGTGGGGGCTTCAATCGTATGCTAACTCCCAAGGAGCTAGCTAACAGCATGACTGTAAGCACAGTACCCTAGTGTGTGGTTCAGTTTGCCAGGAAGTGCCTCAAACACATAAAAAGAATGAGAAAGAGAAAACAAGTGTTATTGAAAACTAGGATGTGAGACTTCAGGATAATTCATTTTCTCAGGACTTAGATGTAACTGAGAGAGGATACCGAGAAGACATACTGGAAACTTCAGGTTGCAATTATGCTGTTCCTTACAATGAACGTCCTATTGACTCTGACAGTGAAGACTACCCCTGAGATGCTGTCAGACCATATTCAAACTTCCTAATGCATTTATGTTGACAGTGTAGTAAATAATTTAGGGAACCTAGAAGGCAGCTATTAGCATAGGCCCCAGATACTCCTGGTTTGAAAACCTGGAATCTTGCAAAACAAATACACTTTCCCTGCATTTTCCTTAATTAATTCAAGGCTTCTTTATCACTTTTGGTCAACTTTTCACCTTTCTGGCTAAAGTTTTTGACACATTTGTTCAAAGTGAAAACAGATGTGGATTATTGGTTTGTGTGTGTGTATGATTGTGTGTGTGTGTGTGATTGTGTGTGTGTGATTCCATGGACATTTGGGGGAGAATTTAAGAAATGCCAGTAGCAGAAATGAAGGATGTTGGCAATGGACTTAACAGTGAAACTGGGTGCCCCTCCCCTACCCTTGGGTTGTGGCAGTTAGCCCCTCCCCCACTATTGGTTTGTGGCAGTTAGTCCCTCTCCCACCCCCTCCCCCTTGGGGGAAATGGCAGTTAAACTGCCAGAAAAAGCAGTTGGAACAGAAGTTGATCCAGAAGCAGAGAGATAAAAAGGCAAGGAGCGGAGACTGGTGGAGCAGAGAACTTTTGGGGAGAGTAGAAAAGAGAATGGCAGGTGGGTAAAGAGTAGCCCGAGTGACCAGGCTGGGCAGAAGCCCCCTGGAAGAGTGAGCTGGTGGTGACAAGGTGCCATGGTGTCAGGCAGAAGAGTGGCTGGTGTGGAGAGTGTGGTGTTGCAGCAAGGTGATATGGAAATCTGGTACCTGGAGATGGCCAGGAATTTGGAAAGCTGATTTGTGCACCAGCAATTGTGCAAGAAGTTTGAAGAGCCTTGGAGAAGCAGAGCAGCGTGGAACACTGGAGAGAAAAGAGAAGACTCCAGAGAAAGACTGGACTTTGCAGAGTGCCTACCTCTGAGGTCTGGAGGGGCAAAGGGTCATCATCTTAGACTGTGCTTAGGACCTTTGGGACTGAGAATGATGACTGGGGTAATGATGACTGGGGCCACTTGTGGCTTTAAGAAGCTTTTCGTTTTCCCTGTTGAATTCCCTTGTTAATAGTTTTCTTGGTTAACTTTCCCTGTTAATAAAATCCTTTGTTAAACTGCATTTTGAATGACAACTGCTATGCGTGGGTGAAATGAACCTGTGGTTTGTAAATGGATACTTCTACCCCCCTTTTTGGCCTGATTTCAGCAGCAGGGGTTCTTTGCAGGTGGGGAGTCCCCTTGGGTGCCAAGCCTAGTTGCTTTGGGGGTGTTGCAGTAACAGATTTTAAAGTTGTGTGCTTACAGAATTACATCTGCAGCACTCTTAATGCTGTTCAATGATTCTCTCACTAGACAACAAATACTTAAAGAGTTTGCAAAAGATTGTCAAAATTCATTGCTTTTCTACCGTACTCAGTTTTTATACCGAAGTATCCCATTCTTCCGTGGGTACCTATATTTCAATGAGGTTTTGTTGTTGTTCTTTAAATGTTGGTAATCTCTCATCGTGGATTTCATGGTCAGTTGAGTTCTTCCTATTTAAGGATTTGAAAATTTTTACCATTTTTTTCCCTGCAGAAATCTGTCCCAAGGAGGAAAGACTTAAGACAGAGTTTGTAAGTTCCTAGAATTTATTGTCTCTGTATTAGTATAACTTGTATGTCTTCCAGAATCAGCAGAAAAAAAGAAAAGACAGCACTTTTATATTAAAGATTTAATAGCATTCAATCTATTTGATTTTACCTCAGGACTGACCTTTAATATAATGACTCCATTCAAGTACCTGGCACTCAACTTAGATGAGAAATTTGCATGTTTCAGGTCCCCCTTTCACATTCATTTGCTAAGTCAAAAGGTGATATCCCTGGGATTACAACGATGTGAAATTTATATATAAATAAATTTTTTTTTAAAAAGGGTGTCATCAAAGTCATGCACTAGAAATTACAGGAAATTTCCCTCTAATAATCCCATGAGGGACAAGACCAGTAGAGACAAAAGGGTCATATAATTTAATGGAGTAAATGAATTAGTGTTTCCCAGGAAATGAACCAATAGGATGCAGGTACACAACTTTTTTAATTGATTGCACACCACAGACACATGCATATATAATTGATTATAGATATTTTTTTACATCATTGTCTACCCTGAGGTTCTCCCACCACCTTGTTACCCATGAACCATCATCTTAATTTCTTGTGCCCATCCACCCCTGATTTTACTCCCCTCCCCCTCTCCTGCTTTATGCTTCAGTTCTGCTGACAATTTAAAATTTTCCTTGTTCTTTTGTTTGTTTTCCCTATGTCCTGCATATAGGTGAGTCATCCCATATTTTTTCTTTATCTTACAAAAATAATTTTTTTATAAGGAACTGTCTCCTGCGATTATGAGGCTGACAAGTCCTGAAATCTACAGGGCATGCTGGCAGCTGAGCTTCCCACAATGGCTGTCCCAGCTTGCTTTTGGGTCTCTCTTGGGAGAAAACTTGCAAATATATCTGATTCGGGCCGTATACATAGTATAGATCAAATGTAGATTTATATGTATCAAGATCTCTTATGACTCAATCAATAAAAAAAACAAAGAACGTAATTAAAAATGGGCAAGGATCTGAACAGGTGTTTTTCCACAGGAGATGTGTCAGCCGCCAATAAGCACGTGGAGGGATGCCCAGAATCATTCGTCACCAGGAAAAATCCAAACTGTAATAAGACACCACTCTCTGCCCGCCAGGAATAATGACAAGTGTTGTGAAGGATGTGGAGAAATCACACCCCCACACAGTGTGACTGGGAATGTGAACCGGTGCAACCACGTAAAAAATCAGCCTGGCAGCTCAAAAACAGTTAAACATAGTTATTATTTCAACCAGCAATTTTACTCAGATCCAGATGCTCAAGGGAAATAAAAACATGCATTCACACAGACACATGCCCATGGAAGTATTTGGTATTTGTCTAAAGGGGGAGAAGGCTGGCTATCTGGTCCACCTAGGCCCTGGCATAGAATCTGGCAATACAAAGTATGGGTGCCTTGGCACCTACATGCTCACCAAGGACCATGTGCTCATGATTGCACTCCTAGGACATCCAGATTGGGCCAGTTGGCATAATCGGAACAGAGGAAAGTGGCTGCCTCAGGCTGGGAAGGAGGGGGCTGGCAGCGAAAGGTGTGCATTTTCATTGTGGAGTGGTAAAAATACTGTCTAGCTGGTTGTGGTTGGAGCTGCACAGTGCACTGAATGGCCCCTCATCTCTATGGTATTTCTCATCAAAAGTGGCAATACCAAGAGGGCCTCCACAGCAATGCTTTCTAGGTAGCAGTGCCCACTCCCCTTGACACTCTGGTCAGCCCCCACTACACTTAGATGTTTCCATTGTTTTCATGCCATAGTTGTTGCAAAGTAGCCCCTAGACACAGGCCCAAGTCTCAGATGAAATGAACAATGAGCCTAATAACCACTTGGACGGTAACTCCCTGGCACAGAATCAGGGCACAGCACAGTCCCGTTCTTCAGGGAAGAGGGGTTTTTATGTTCAAGCAGGTAAAGATGTGAGTCATACAGCATTATCTGCTGGTTTCTCTGCCTCTTTCCTGAGTGTAACAAACACTGGAGCAAGGATCTTTGGAACTCTGCTTCAAAGCAAGAATTTAACCCTACATGTCTCTAGGATCTATTGGACGTGCTCGGGAAGGGTCTGGCTATGTCTGATCTCATTCCTATGCCCCTGAAAGTGTTTCTATGTTTTATAACGTTGGTATTATTTATTACCTACATCCTTGCACTTAAATACCATCCACTGCTATTAGGTCTGTCCCATGAGCTGTGGCGTGTGATAGGGAATTGGTGAGTGTCAAGAGAATGGGCCAACTGCCTGCTACTCTGTCTTGGAAATGCGATTCTTTCATCAGAATGTTCAGATCATCAGTGATCGAGGTGTGCAGAGCAGACAGAATTGCTTTAGCAGGTTGTATTCCAGCATGTTATTGTCCTACATGAGGGCCGTGTATGAAGCAGTCACGTGACATTGTTCATAACTGATTTGTGGAGATCGGTCAAGACCACCTGGACACCAACATCTGGCTTCTTTGTGTGAACACAGGGCAGGCACCCGAATACCAGTTTGTCTAACCAATGGACTTGTCTCTTTGTGAGCCAGATCTGCCTGATGAAGAACCGCTGGCCTTGGAGACTGTTTTCCTGTTAGGCAGTCTTTCTCCAAACCCTGTGTTTATTATTTTTCCCTTAGTAATTTATTTCATGCCATTTGATATGTTTTCACATATTACCTCAATTTGTAGAGAGAAAAATAAATATAGGTTAAACATCAATTAATAGAAAGCACTGAATTACTCATGTGTTTATTTCCTCTGAGTTCAAATAGATAGAAAAGACACAGTTAACTGTTCTCCCCAAGGGAAGATCACCGTGGGAGACAGTGTTTAACTACCACAAGCGATAACAGTCATCATTAGGGGAGCACTTTGCGGATCTGATGTGATTTTCATTTATGCAGTGGCCCATCTTCCTGTGGGGTCATCTGCCTGTTTTCTCTTTTTAAACCCCATCCATTCTTAGGATCAGTCCAGCTTCCGCTTCCTCCCAAAAGCACACTTACATCCCCAGGGTTATTTCCTGGGGTTCCCAGAACCCTTGCTGCATTTAGGTCAAGAGCAAATAGTCCTGAGGGGCTTTCATTCCCTGTATTAGTATTGTAACTATGATTGAAGGCTAGTGTTAGCTTTTAGGCTCATCTCCTGAACACAGGCTGCCTGCATCTTCAAGAAGAGTGTTAAGCTTTTTGGATACTTGCTTCTCCCAGGAGGACTTAGTGTAGTTCTCCTTATAATCCACTTGCCACAGCATCTCTTGATTCTGATTCATTTGGGGTTTCCTCTGCCCTTCTAAGTGATAGAGCATTTGTGTCCCAGTTCTAGACATCACCCAATCATGGCCAGCTGCATGGACTTTGTCAGAGCCTGGACCTCCCAGAGTCTCAGTTTCCAAATCTAGTGGCTAGAAAGTATTCTGAGCCATCTTTTCTAGAGCCAAAATTTCATGAGTGTCTAGTATTATCACCTTCAATATCAAGATCATAATGAATAACAAATATCCATTGCAATTAACACTATTACTCCAATGCATACGTGTTCATACTTTAAAACCAAGCTTACATTTTAGTTTCATACTGAAGTCCTAACTGTACTTTGAAAAAGAGTTTTGAACTCCTTGGGATGGTTACAGATGCTAAAGTGATCAAATCTAAATTCATGAAAACTTAGAATTTGTAAATGTTTGGGCATTTAAAATACTGATTCTGGCATTCATCCTTACAAATGACAATTTTTATAAGGGATAGAAGTTTAGAAAAGACAAATGCATATATGTTTGTCTTCACTTGCGTTAAGAAGTGACAGATGCTATATTTTAGAATCAATAATATGACAAATTTAATCTGAGCGAATCAAGGGTATATGGGTATGAATTCATCACATTTCACCTATCGAGGTTATGAGCCATCCTTTCTCCAAAGGTCACATCCTTTGCCAGTCTTTCTTATATGAAATGTGATTATAAAATGCTGTGAGAGCAGAGAAATAAATGAAACATTCAAAAGGTTCTTTCTTCAGCTTTCTGGGCAATTGATTTTAACATCCAAATGGCAGAACTTGTGGGATTCCTGGTCTCTCTACATCTCTGACTCCCAGATGCACCTCTCAGTCTGTGAATTCTCTGGTGTCTTGTGCCAGCCCCATGACCATACAAAGCATGAAGAATCTATTGACAAAAAACCCTCTGTGTCTTTAGCAGCAAGCAAGTTCTTTTTGTCTCTTTAGCAGCAAGCAAGTTCTTTTTGGGATGATATCACTTTGCTCATTGTCCCAGCATTTAACACCCAGAGTATCTGATGTCAATATCTGTAAACTTTTGTCAGTCAACCACAACCTGGGAACCCCTCTGACAAAGCACCTGGCACTTCCCAGTTCACAGGCAGAAACCCTCGTGTGAATACAGCTGTGGAGGAGGCAGGTGGTAGCACCAGCAGTACACAATGGCTGTTGTTTCCCTTTCTCAACTTCCTATAAAATGCAAAACCGCCATAGATAACACACCCCAAAGGAAATTATTCCAGGAGAAAACAGTTCACTCTTATACAAGAAGAGACATTTGGGGAGAGGGAAGGCAGGCTAACTTAATGTGTAGAAAGACCTTCCCTATGCTGATCTGAACCAGTCACTTTTCCCTAAAGGATCCTGCCCCTCCACCCAGGCGTCTGTTGAATGTTTGGCCATGGCTCCCCTGTTATTTCTCTGATTATGCTTTTTTCTAAGCCAAACACCCCATGTTTTTCAACCTGTCCCTCATGTGGTTATATTTCCAGTCTTCAGATTATCTATTCTCCCATATAAAACATAGTGCCCCAAATCCAAAATATCTTTTCAAACAGGTCTTCTTATATGTTCAAGGTAGAGAGAGAACATTTACTCCCTGGGTTGATTCCATCTATACCTACAATCTGAAATCAGATGTGTTTTTTATGACTTTGTGATTCAGAGATCCAGTCAATACAAACCTTACTGTATCTTTTAAATGTGAACTTTGAATAGACTTCACCCCTGGTGAAAAAACCCAGAGGGAAAAGACCCATTATTTATCTTTAGTGAGATTCACCTTCTTGATGTGAAATTTTAAATTTCTTGAGACATCTTTTTTTTCCTGCATCTTATCATCTTATTAAATTTTCCAGCTGTTTTGACACATTTGATCAGAATGCCTTCTGAATAGTTACTGAAATCGCTGTTAGTGACAGCTGTGCTGGTATTCCATGTGACGGCTTGTCCACAGGAACGTCTCTTGAAATTGGCTTCTCTCTTGAACAAGATTGTTAGAGACAGTTAACCCACTAATGAATTCATTTGCTTTAATTATCTCCCAATTCATGGTTCTCAGTCTCACCTACAATATCATGAGATACTGTCAGGTCTCTCATAGCACCTCCTGACCAAAGATAATGAAATCTATGAAAAATATGGTTAGTTCTGCCCAATTATATACCTCAATGAAGTTGGAAAAAATAGGGTTAGTTTGGAATGATATTTTTATGCTTCTACTGATTATATTTCCTATTCTTAGCGATAAGAAGAAAAAAAACTGAGTGTCTAGTCCCGTTTAGTATTTTGCCTGTGGCTAATATTATGTTCACTAATAGTTTTTCCAAGCACGTGCCTTTCCAGTTTTAAAAAATACTAGTTTAAAGCATTCTGAACCCATTCCATCAAGCATTTGAAAAATTAATAATGCTATCCTTTAGCAATATCATACATAGTGATATATGTATATATATTATATATACACCCAGCCTAGCCACTCAGACTCCTCTTTACTGGCCTGCCATTCTCATTTCTCTTTTCTTCTCAAAAGTCTGTCTCCCAATCTCTACTCCTTTCTTTCACCTCCTTTTTCTTGCTAACCCTCCTCTCATGAAAACCAGAGGTTCCAGCTTCCCCCACATACCCTCTTGGTGATTCATTTTCTCTTCCTCACATGGGCCTTGAAACAACAGCCCCAAGGTGCTAGTTTTGCATGTTTACCAAGGCTGCTCAAGATATACAACAAAGTAAAAGAAGGAAGTACACCCTTATCTAGTTTAGGTCATTCTTAACCTCTGTGTTTTTCAGATACAGCTAATGGCAGCAATGCCTAAATTTTATGAACAAATAACACTGCCCATGTTGGGTTCATAGCTTCACTTCCACTGGAGGTAACACACAAACACACACTATATTGTTTTCATGTTTTGCCTATAGAATAAGTCACATGTGACCTTGCCAATCTGCCATCTCAGTCAAAGTTTATGGAGAATTCATCCTCCCTTTTGTGTAGAAATGATGATAGGTTGAGAGGTATATGGATGGTATAGAGTACTACTAGTAGAGTTCCTTAGAGAAACAGAACCAATAGGAGATAGATGAATAGATAGTAGATAGACAAACAGGCAGATCTGAAAGTATTGTTTCAAATGATTATAGAAGGCTGAGAAGCTCCATGACCTACAGTTTGCCAGCTGGTTTCCCAGGGAAGGGCTAGGAGCTGAGATTATGTAGATTCCAGTCTGTTCTGCAAGCCTCAAAAACAGAAGCATGGAAGGAAAATAAGATGGACATCCCAGCTCAATAATAAAAAACCAAAAGGAAGAACATTTATTTCTTTTTTCTCAGTTTTACGGATCTCAAGACACTGCCACCACCTACCATGTTCAGGCCTTCAGTGGGTTGGATGATACCAGCCCACACTGAGGAGTCCGATCTGCTTCACTCAGTCCATCAACTCAAATGCTAATCTAAGAAACATCCTCACTGACACATCTGGAAAGACTGTTAACCAGTTCTCTGGGTATCCCTTAGCTAGTCAAGGTCTCATGTAAAATAATTTTTTTATTGTAGACTGACACATGAAATTAACCTGAGAGAGAAAGAGACAGAATGCAAAGGGAGACGGAAAAGGGGGGGCAAAAAGGAGAGGGGACAGGTAAGAAATCTAAAAGTCCTGCTAATCTCATTCTCTGATTACTCAGACACTGATGTAGACACTGCTGCTGTGAAGGGACTTTGCAAATTTAATTAAAATTCCAAGTTAGTTGACCTTAAATACCTTAAAATATCAAGATTATCTTGGTCAACCTTATGGACTAATGTGATACCTTAAAAGGCAGAAGGCAAAGCCAGATCTGAAGCTTGACAAGGACTCCGTTCACGATTACTGACCTGAGGACAGAAGATGTCACCTGAATATGCACAGACTACACGGAGCAAGGCAATGGGACAGGCCTCCTGCAAACCCAGGAGCTGAACTCCAGCCACAACCTGTGTGAATGAAATGAATCAAGTTGCTTCTTGACTCCTCTGATTCTCTAAATAACACCCACAATGCCAACATTGTGGTTTTGGCCTCATAAGTAGAGAATTCAGTTGAGTTCCCAGTCTTGAGACCCGCAGAACTGAGAAAAAAGAAACATGTTATAAACTGCTGACTTGTGCTAGTTCATTACAGTGCAAAACTAATAAGGCTTCTCAATGTAGGCATATGCACACATTAAATTGTTTACAGGTTTACAGCCAGTTTTATTTTTATTAAAATTTTATTAATTTTTTAACTAATTTTTACTTTTTGTATTACTCTACACTTCAGAAAACCCCTTTCAGGACACATCTACAGATGCTAAATATTTAAGAAGAACAAAGCAAAAAGCCCACTCAAAAAATGGGGAAAAGAACTAAAAAGACGGTTTTCCAAAGAGGAAATACAAATGGCCAATAGGCACATGAAAAAAATTCTCAGCATCACTAATAATCAGTGAAATGCAAATCAATACCATGCTGAGATACCATATTAAACCAGTAAGAACAGCTCATATCAAAACAAACAAACAGGCAACAAGTGCTAGTGTGGATGTGGAGAGAAAGGAACATTCTTACATTGCTAGTGGGAATGCAAACTGGTCCAGTCACTATGAAGGCTATGTGGAGGACCCTCAAACTACTGAAAATGGAACTGTCATTCGATCCAGCAATCCCACTACTGGGAATCTACCCAAAAGATATAGAAACACTAATTCCAAAGAACACCTGTACTTGCATGTTTATTGCAGCACTATTTACAATTGCCAGGGTATGGAAACAAACCAAATGCCCCCAAATTGACAAATGACCGAAAAAGATGTGGTATATTTACATAATGGAATATTATTGATGAATCAAAAAAGACAAATTTATGTCATTTGCAGCAACATGGATGAAACTAGAAGGAATCCTGTTAGCAGAAATAGACCAGAAAGAAAAAGAGAAATACAACATGATCCCACTTACATGACAGGTATAGGGAAAACAAACAAACAAATGGACAAGAAAAATTTAAAACTGTTACCAGAACTGAACTGTAGAGCAAGAGACTAAGATGGTTCATAGGTGATAAGGTGATAACCTCAGGGTAGACAATGATAATAAATAAATGTGCAATTAATTTTTAAAAATTATAGAAATAAAATAAAAAATAAGTAAACTAGTGGATCATAAATAGTGGGTATCTAAAATAAATCATTAGAATAAACCTAACTTCTGATTGGTCTTAGTTTCCTATGGTTGCTGTAACACTTTTCTACAAATTAGTGACTTAGAACAGATAAAATGTATCCCCCCATGCCTCCACCCCCCCACCCTTCCCCCCACCCCCCCCACAGAAGTTAAGAGTGTGAAGTCAAGTGTGGGCAGGATGGAAGTGTGCTCCTCTTTCCCCTGGCCTGCTGGGCCCTCCTGTATCTTGGTCTCCTCGGCTGGTGGGCACAACTCTGCAACCTCTGCCTTGTCTCCATGTGAGCTTCTGGAGTCTCTTCTCCTCTCTTTTACAAGGTGCCTTGTCATTGGACTTAGAGTTCACCTGGGTAGTCTGGGATGACCTCATTCCACATTCCTTAAACAATTGCATTTGCTGAAACCCTTTTCCCTAATAAGGACTTAGGCCAAGACTCCAGGGATTTGATGTGAATATATTGTTTGGGGAGGAGAACAGATAAACTTTCCCTAGTCCTTTGCCAGGGTCTATACATTTAGGCAAATTTCCTGTAAATCTGGGAAAATGGTTTATGAAAGAAGATTTACGTCTCATTGACTCGAGCAAGGAATGCTTCAGAGGTATCTGCACTAGAGCAGCTTTTCAGTGGTGGTGCCCAAGATCATGACCTTTGAAATGCCACCCTACCCTTGGGGAGGGGAGCAGACACATTACTAGAGATGATCCACAAAAGCAGTGTTTATGTGTTAACATGTAGCAGGTGTCTGTTTCCATGGGTAAGTTCTCCCAAGTGGCTGATTTCTAGCTGCCTGTGATCTATCAGTAGGCATGATGCTGGGACTCAGGATTCGGTGCTGCATCCAGGCTGTTCTTCATGACACCTGCATTTTTAATCAGTGTAAATATTTTATCTTCTCTCCTCCTCAGCTCCCACTGTCTGTAGAGACTAAACATAGCCAATCCTAGTTCAGAAACTTCTAACCTGGTAAATGAAATAGAAAAGAAACTGCCTGAAATAAAGGATAAATGCACCATCTGTAACAAGAACAAAATAATAAATGGTTTTCAATGTGACACTCATATCATCCTCTTGCAGTGGTTTCTCCTTTTTTTATTTTATGGGGATCTTCATTCCTTCTAGAGATTCAGAGTCATGAGTGAGGGGGAAAGAAAGATAAAAATGGAAGGTGTTTTCCATGAAAGCAGAGTCACAAGGCTGCTCTTTGGAACCAAGGAGGTTAGAGGTGAAGTTATTCATTCTGTGCTTATTGGTAATCCTCTATTAAAATTCAGGACTTAAAAATTTGCATTTCTAGTTGCAACCTAGCTGCATCACCCTGTATAGGAGAAAGAAGGTTTAGATGAAAACCTGTGCTTGCTATTTAGAGCTGAGACAAGTCAGGAGAGTGAAACTAATTCAGCTAAGAAGCTCGGGCACTGTTGCCAACTGCTGTGTGTATTTCAGGCATCTCTTCAGGGAGGGAATGACTTTTAATCCCCTCAGGAAAAACACTTCCCCTGAGTTTATCAGTGTGTTTTGAGATCAAGTGGAGGTTTTTTTTTTTTTTTCCCTTTTTAGCATGAGCAATCTTCTAATTTACTAAAAGCTGTAACAGATTTTTAAATGATAAAAAAAATGTCATTGTCAAAGCAATTTCAATTAAGACCAGGATTAGTCCTTCTCAGCTCTGAATGGGTGGAGGGGTGGGGGTACAGCTCACGCTATGGCCAACATTAGGAACTGGTGATGGAGATGGCTGGTTGGAGGAAGCTGGAAGAGCACGATCATATGACAAAGAGAATTCAGCTGCTGGATCTGCTCCTTGTTATTCTTTGTTTGGGAATGTATGTGATGGCAAGTCCTCCTGTTGTACTGAGTCCCTGGCTGTGCCAAGCAGTTATCCCATGGGTTCCTTAGCATCTGCTTGGTAAGCATTCAACTCTCTGGTGCGTGGCTATCCTTGGAGCCCCCACTACCTTTGCCCCAGCTGCCCCACTTCAGCTGGTGCAGTCAATTATATGGGTGATAGACAACCCCTCACAACTGTGCTAAGTCTCCAGTTTGGCTTCTGTAGGACAGTTGGCTCATCTGGCCATGATAAGGTACCCCCGTTCTTTGTCCTCTTGAAGAATAAGCAGGAAAGGTGTAGGGTGATTCTCTCCCCTTGGGTGCACTGGGACCTTTACTTTCTTTGCAGGTTTCAATCAGTCCTTTTCTGGAAGGCTGTGATCTCTTGACTAAGCTTCATGGGCTTGCCCTTCTTTGCTTTCTTCTACCCCCGCATGTGTATGCTCCCCATATGCATGCTGTTTCTTCTCTGTGTTCAGATTTGTTAGAGTAGGTGTGTATAGGACACTTAGTGCTGGTTGGGTGTCTGGTTGGGGCTGGGTCTGGATGAATTGGTGGCCTCTGCTACCTTTGTCTGCTGGATTGGATGTTCCTTGGGCAGCAGCACCCAGAAGTTCTCAAGTCTCCCCAACCCACGATAGTGCTTGTAGGATCACCGACTTATCCTGGTTAGGAAACGACAGTCCACATCCCAGACTGCTCTTCAGTCTGAGCCTAACTGGGATAGGACGCATGCTCACCCTGAACCTGGTGCCACCCCCCAGCCCTGCTCCTCTCGGACCTCACACTCTCTGGCTGGCCCATACTCAGAACTCAGGGGCATGTTAGCATTTCTGGCTTAACCTAATGGTTTACAAGGCCTTGGGTAGCATCTGCCTCATAAGCTAATGCTCAGTCCTGTTTCCCTGCAAGCTTTCTTCTCTTAGTCTACTGTTTGCCTGGGATCTCAGTTATCCAAGAAGCTCAAGAAGAGTCATGAATTATTTGCAGCTTGTCCTGCTTTTTTCTGTTGTAAGGATGGGAACAGATGTTCTTTCTAAATCTCTGCATCTTCCGATGGAAGCCAGAAGTCACCTAAGGGTTTGAGTAACTAATCTTGAAGTAAATAAACACGGTGTGAAATGTAGGCATTTTGCACAGCTAATATCTACATCAGAGTGTCCTGTTGTCTGGAGGGAGCCCTAGTGACTGATTTAGCATAGGCGCTTGTCAAGGTGAGCTCCTCCCCTCCCCACCATTTTACTAACCCCCATCTCCCCTCATTGTACATTATTGTGCTAATTTTTCAAGATCGCTCAACTCATGTACTTTAAAGTTGTTCTCATTTGAAGATGCAACTTAACAGCAATGAAGAGATGAAGTAGCCTAGAACAAAGAACTGTCCACAGAGTGCAGGCTATATATAGAGCCGCAGGGTCTCTTCAGCACACTGGCAAGGGCCAGTGAGGAAGAGCTGAGACTAGATAACGCCTTCGGGTTTAGCTCTCACATAAGCAGCAATCACCTCGACAGTGCCCCAGAAATGAAATTCATGGGCTGGGCAGGGAGCTCAGAGTGTTGACAGCTGCGTGGCGCTAGGGACTGAACCACCTCTCGAGCTCCAGCTCAGCTCAGCGACCTCAGCCCAGATCTCATAATTGTATCTCTGAGGAAATCTCTTCAGGCTGCAGGAAGCGGTGTTGATGATGTGTGGAGTAGCAGGCTTCTCTTTACATTATTTATACAACTTTTATTAAATCCATGATATGGACCTTTTTCCTGAAGTGCTGAGGAATGTTGTCTGAACCAGGGCCTTGGTGCAGGTGAGGGCTAGCTTTCCACAGGCAGTACAGACCTCTCCTTTTGTTCCCTCTGATCCTGCCTCCACCCAAAAGGCTGGGCCCTCTGGCCTCTAGAGAGAGAACTCCCCAAGAGCATGCTGGGTGCCACTGAACCAGGCTGACTGTAGTAGAGCTTATCCTTGCTTGGGAGCAAGCTCCCCAGACCTGGGCCCTTAGGGCAGGGGGAGAGCAATTTACGCGCAGTCTTCCAAGGCTTTATCTCTGTGGAAGCTGCCTGGATCCTCTGGAGCAGAACAGGAGATGACAGGTAGTCACCAGAAAGGGAGATGACAGGTGGTCACCAGAACGGGGGATGACAGGTTGTCAGGGCTCCTTGTAAGCCCACAGATGTCCCCATGTGCCTGGAAGAAGGCACTTGCTCATGGACACCCGAAGCATGAGCAGAGCAATGTGCCTGTGTTAGAGCAAAGTGGGTATAAAGAGTAATTATGGGAAAACGCATTCTCGCTGGTGTCCATTGGGTCTTCACCGTCCCTGTGAAGAGGGTCCCTTTGCAGTTTTTTCCTGGTGGCTGGGTGACCAGTGACTGTGCTGACCTATCCATGCTCCCCATTCCATCCCCACTCCCACTCCCTATTCCATCTCTTCCTTCATTTCCTACACACATCCCTTGCTCGCTACCTTGTGGTAGATGTGATGCAGGTATGCAGCAGTCCCTGTAAACTGCTCTAGCCGCTGGTGGCGTCAAGTGACACTGTGTGGTTCCTTTTCTTTTGATCTCTTTTAGCCATGTCTCTGCCTGACAAATAATGATATTTATAAATAAGGAAAAGGATAAGTTTGCTTTGACTGCAAGCATATACTGTCATTCTCTTTGCCCAGTAGACTACCTGCCATAAAGTCCAATTTGGCTTTAATGATTTTCCCACCTGATCTGCACACAAGGCTTTATTTTCTAATAAGTTTGAAGTACTCTTATTTTCAAGATATAGATTTACATTTCAAATTGATTTACTGTTAACCAACCCAAGACGTTTGCTTATTTCACTTTTAAATTGTTTTCTATTTCTACTTGCTGACCTGTTAGCTATATAACACAAGTTAAGAGGTATCATTAAGAGGTCAACAAAATTAACACATGAACAGTAATTAAAGGAAAGAATAGCTGACTTAGCCCTCTTCTTGATAACAGAGACAGACAAGCGCCAGGCAGACACCTTGTTGACTGCTCTGCTGCTCTGTTTTTCTTATCAACAACAATTTTTCTCCTTGTATGTTTTTTGTTCTTGAAGTTCCCCCAATGCTCCCCAGGCTCAGGCTGATCATCTAGGTGTGGATCTGCCTCTGGGTACTGCCTTCTAGAGGTTTGCCTGCCAGGCACCTGAGCAGAGTCAGTTCTCCCTATCCCTCAGATTCCAGTGGGCTTAGCTCTGTGACCTGGGCTAGAGGAACCTGACCTGCTTCCCTTCTTCCCCCTCTCTTGCCATGCGGTCTCTGTCAAGGTCTCACCTCTGTGTTTGTAAAGGGCTGGCTGACTTTGTTGCTTGATAAGCCCGCCCATCAGGAAATTTAGGCAGCTAGCTGATTTGAAAAAGCTGTTAGGGTCAGATTACATCGCTCAAATGAGAGCTTTTTGCAATTCATCTACTTCACTAAACAAATACAAGATAGCCTTATTATGTGGTTTAAATTTCTACCAAAAGAAACACCAACAAAACAAAAGTGCTTGATTGGAAAAGCAAGTTTCAATAACAGATGCTGATTTAGAGCAGAGTCCCAATCACTGTGTTCTTGCATAGAACGTGAGACTGATTCTTAGAATTTGCTGCTGGGTGATTTTCTTTCTCTAATAATCTAGTGTTTATCTTAATGTCAGAAAGGATGAACTGGGTAAATAACATTGACTGAAAATTTGAAAATATCATACCCTCTGGGATGCTGGCAAGGAGATGTTTTTATTAAAATCTCACAAATAAAAGACATGTGGGGTTTATTTTTTGGTTTGCTTTGTGTTGCATTGTTTAGTCCTTCGATGATGCAGTCACTGGGAAATGGTCTGAAGCTCAGTGTGGGGAGGAGGGTGGTGCATGACTTTCCAGGACAAGGACACATCCTTCAAGTCAGAGGGTACACAGAGTTTCCTAAGTCAGAGCTTCCTTCCCGAAGCCTCATGGTACAGTTTCCAGGGAAGCAATGGGCCAGTATCCATCTCCATCAGCCTTAGCCCAAGTCATTCATGGACACAGTGACCTGAGGGGATGGCAGAGCAGAGGAAAAGAACTGAGCCCCCAAAGAATGGTAAAGATCCTTTTCTTCACCTTGCTGGTGGTTTGGAAGCTTTGCCTATTGCCCATGAACTGCCTGCTGCCTAGCCTGAAAGAGAACCTGTTGAACCTTTTCTCAGGTATCTTTCCAGAAGCACATGGTGAGCTCCATATAGGCAGAGACTTCTGGTTATATCCGGAGGGGCAGGTTTATTATATGAAAAAGAAGAAGAAAGGAGATGATGCTTGCACAGACACCAGTGGGCAGGAGGAGCTGCCTCTTAAAGGGACAAGTTTTTGAAAGCAACACCTGCATATCACACGCAGGCAGTGGTGTTGTGTCTCCCAGGGCAGAATCTGCACGAATGTCTGCTTGGAGGGTTCATTCCTGGGCAGAATTGTCAACTGTTGTCAGATAAATTCCTTCAAGGGTGTGACTAGGTTGGCTTGTAAGGACCAGTGATTTTCTCCAGTAACCTCCATCTTCATATCCCACCATGGTCTGTGCTTTTGGTATTTCCTACAACACCTGACACCGCAGCAGTTGGTACCTAAGGATTTTTCATTCTTACAGCTGATTTAATGACCCTGTTCATCATTTCTAGGCCCACTTCCAGTTTCTGGTTTTGTGATATCTTCCTAATTTTCCTACTCTTAACCTCGATCATAAACACAGCCCTCCCTCCATCTGTCACAGCATTTACAAATGTACTTTTTTAGTCTTGATTTTTTAAATATAGTGCACCGCAGGGGGCATAGAGGGCGCTCTTTTTCTCAGGAAAGCAGCACCTTTGGGGCCATATGAGGAAGCTCTGGTGATAGGTAGGGACCCCAGATAAAGCTGAGGGTGAGTGTATGGGTCCTTTAGGGAGCTGCTGATGAACCTCAAAGATGGAATGCAAACCTAACCTACCTACGTTGTATGTATTGATCCGACACCAGTCTTAGATCTAGTCACCAAAACCGAGGCACCAAAATTGCTTTCATATCTCAGTTTTCAGTTTCTTCCTTCTTATTAAATATGCAGTCAGTGAATTTCATTTTTTCCTGCAATGAACTCTTCTCTTAAAAGTAGGTGGCATCTTTGGCCACTGTGGCTCTGGGTCATGATTTGACATACTTAGCCAACTGTTTATCAAAAGCTCAAGTTATTTCTCAGAGCTTCCACTGGGCATCTTGGTGGTCATGTACATGCACGCACACACATGCACGTGAGTGTACATATCCACACACATGCACACAAACACATGTGTATAATGCACACACATACACGTTAGCACACACAAGCACACACCTACACCCACATGCACCCATATACACAGAACCATAAACTGTGGTCCTCCCAGATCCTCACAAAGAGTCCTCTCTGTGAGTCACTGACTAGCCAGTACCTTGTCAGGAATATCTCCTGAACACCTGTTTTCAGGGATGCTTTATTCTCTAGGGCACTAGTAAGTACACTAGCAAGTGCACTGGAGTTTGCAGACCCAGGTTTGGCCCATGATGGGTAAGACTCAGGAAGCTGGTATCTGGACCAGTGTGAGCAGGTGGGTTAGGCGAGGGACCTTGGCTCAGATTGTCCACATGGGAAACAGATATCCCTGACCCTCTCCAGTCTACACATTCAGCCTGAACATTCTTGAATGTTTGTGGGAGGAATGGTCCATTTCATGGATGATTTTCACAGAGACTCACTTACTTCCTTTGCTTTCCATCTCAGAGTAAAACATTCTTGGCTCATGTGTGGTATACAAATGTTATGGGTTATTATTTCAGTTTATTTTTAGCTATTTTAAGAGGAATTCTCATGCTTGTATGCTTTATTAGTTACCATGTTCCTCCTAATATATTGTCAGTATTTTCCTTATAAAAGATGTAAAATCCACACAGCAGATGAACCACTCTATGCAATTCTGACCTTAAACCTCCAGTTTAAGTGTCACTCAGCTGTCCTGTTGGTGAATGGGGTTCACCCTACATGTTGAGTGCTGACTCTGTGTTTGGTGTGGTGAAAGGCAAGAGGAATAACATCATTTTTTGCATTTGTCCTTGTGGATACTATAGACCAGATGGGGAAAGGTACTGGTGGATCATGCCACATTTTGGTAAAATTGTAGCTAGACTCATCCATTTCCTGAGGAAGGAAATGCTTTCAAAAGGGCAGAGCAAAGAAGGTTAGAATAATACAGGCAGAAAAATGGTACATGATGATACTTCAAAGAGGGAATATGGCCCTATTGAAGGAGAGAAAAGTGGGGACATGAGATGAGATACAGATGCAGGGTTGAGTCCAGTAACTCCTTCTTTATCAGGGAATAATAGTGAGTTTGAGATTTTTAAAGCTCATCCTAAATAATAAGATGAACTATGTGCTCTTAAGGGATGTCTGGCTCCAGCTGCAGTGGGGGACAGTGCACATGTGGGCCAGAGAGGAGGCTGCTGGAGTGGCCCCAAGGACCATGTTCATGGTAGAATGTCCACTCAGGTCACTCTAGCTTCCTTGCCAGGTGACGCAGGGATATTTCAGCGTCACCAGCTTGTAGGTGAGAAATCTGTGAATTTGCCAGGATGTCAGGGCTTCTCCAGGGCGCATGCTTTGATTCCCAGCCTGTTGCCTGTATTTCACACACTAGCAACAAGTACACAAGAACAAGCGTTTAAGTATTTAGTATTTGGGCAGGATTTCTTCTGTCTTGTCTGCTTTCATTCTGTCTTAATATCTCATCTCTTAAATTCATTCTTGTTCAATGTGATACAGTAGACACGGAGCTTCAGCTAAAACCAAACTCCAGAGTCACGTATGAAATTTTTTCGCAATGAGAAATCAACTATGAGAACAGAACCTCTTGACAAAGCTTTTAAGATATAAATAGTAAAATGAAGACCTTAAATTATGTTCATGGATTAAACTGCAGATCTCATCTGTCTTCATATACATGTATACAATCAGGTCACAGATCATTGGCGATGGTGGAATGATTAATTGACATTATTTAACTTGATAAATGAGTTTCTGTTGTTTTTTTTCAAGGTCCCACAGCACCTCTGTATTTTCTTTAGATCGATCACTGAAGACAGATTTCACAGCATCTTACGTTCTGCACTGTCTCTCATTTTCTCTTCAAGAATCATCTCCTCCAGCTGTTCTATGGCTCAAGTAGTCTCAGATATCTAGTCTCAGGTGTCTCTACATCTGCTTTTGCAGTATTCTAGGAGCAGCCATCTGAGTCTGCATGATTCCCACTCACCTCCCAAGACTGTGTCCTGATCCCTGAGCATGACCTTCCTACCATCCTTGATCTGTGACCTTGCTGCTCCCAGACTTTTAACATACGTACTGTTAATATCAGTTACCTGAAATTCACTACCCATTCATCCTTCCATCTATGTATGTGTGCATATGTGTGTATATATGATTGCGTGTATGAATATATAGCTAAGTAGTTGTTCATTGCTTTATCAAAGAAGAGGAAAAGGTATGCCATTTGCATAATATTAATACTTATTTATAAATGTCACATCATGTGTAAACTGTATGAACTGCATTTTAATGCTGAATGTGCTGACTACTGACTTACAAGTTGCAAAACACATAAGAGAAACATAGAAAAAATTAGCCTTGCATAAAGCATGGGAGAGAAAAGTTGGGGGAAGGATGGACATTGGAGACTGGGATTACAGTTCACAGGTGGCAGAGTGGTGGGAGAACCTCAGGGTATACAATGATGTAAAAAATATGTGTGTGCAACCAATTAATAAAAAAGAAAGAAAGAAGCAGCTTTTCTCCTCAAGACCTTCTAGTTCTGTTTTGATTTTACAGATACATAAATATGTGTACTATGTCATTAGATATGTCTAATCATCTAGCATTATATAGCTCTTATACCTATGCCTATAATCTAATATATATGATTTATTCCATGCAAATCAACAAAATTAAAACCCTTTAAATAGCTAGGCACGGTGGCATGTGCCTGTAAGCTTCAGCCTATGAAGTGGCTGGGGCTAGGGATTGCAGTTTAAATCCCGTTCAGGGCAACATAGAAAGGCCTAGTCCCAAAAAATAGCTGGGCGTGGTGGCACATGCCTGTAATCCCAGCTACCTGGGAAATTGAGGCTGGGGATTGCTTGAGTCTGGAACCCCGGGCAAAGTGAACCCGCAGTTCCACAGGCAAAAATACTGAAAACTAGTCTCAAAAAACAAACAAACAAACAAAAACCAAAAAACAAAACAAAAACAAAAAAATGTTTAAATAGCATTAATACAATATTACAATATTCATTCTTAGATAAAAATAAACATATAAAAGGAGGCAATAATGCATCTCATTTTCATCTTGTGTTTCTCGGGACTATGCATGAAATTTGGGCTTAAAATAAAGATATTCAAGTGGTTCAGAATTTCCAGCAGTGTACTGAGTACCTGCAGGGCAGTGAGCAAGGCCACGAGTGCTCTGCATGGGCTGGAGAGGCGGGGAGACAGTAGGGAGACCAGCCTACACTGGGTGCCACACTGGGTCAGGCCACTGTGCTCAGAGTCTGTGGTAATCAGAAATTTTTATTACAAACTCCATTTATGATGAAAACGGCTGATAACCACAGTTTTCTTATAGGTCAAAGGCAGTAGGAGATGATGCACTATAATAGAAATCGCCTGGATTCCCTGCAGGCGTCTTCCAGCCTCTTTTCATCCACAAGGTTAGCTCTGCAGGGAAATTACACTTTTCAGTTTCCTCCACTTTGGAATCAGCAATTTACACGCGTATGCAACTGGAGAAAATAATAGAAAGAAAATGGGTCATTTTGTGAGCTGGTTCTGGCTGCTTCCGGGGGGCTGATTGTTGCATCATTTACAGTCTCATGTGGGAAGCGAGCACTTTCCAGACCCTGGTGGGATCTGGTGTGTGACAGGGTGATAGTCATGTTTGTAAAGACTCACCTGGTCTGTCAGCAAGCAGTCTCAGGGATGAGTCAAAATCAGGTACTGAGTGGGTGAGTGTGACTGGATACCAGGGCAGCAAGATCTGAGAAAAATTTTATGTGGACTAAGCTTTCCTGGAGTTTTCTGTGTATTTTTCTTCTCAAGTAATTGAAAATTGCAAAGTAATTACCATCTGAATTCCTTGAAAATGCAAAAGAGACTTCTGCAAGGTGAGTTTAGTGCAGTGTATGTTCAGTTGTGTGTTCACTGAGCACAGGGGTGTGACTCCCTGCTTGTGCTCATGTCTGATGGGCCTGTGTGACCTGAAGCCTGGGTTTTCCATGTATCATGTTGTCATCTGGTGTCAGCCCATGAATTTCAGTCCTGTTTTACTGAAATGAAGTTCCCTTACAGTGGTGGCAATGACCTTCCCATGATAATGTGCCTCTTACAAAACATCTCCTTTGTGTCTCTTCAGAAAGAGAGAGGGCAAATACTAGATGTACATGGGTTGAGCCCACATACTGCTTTGCAGGTATAAAATACGTGAGGCCTAAAGTCTTTAGTTGTGCCCAGTGGCCTTGTGGGCGGGCTACCCCTCCCCCCCACCAGCCCCAACCTCTGCCAGCCCATAGGAGGAAAGCAGGGTACACAGGATGCTCCTTCAGAAGAAAGCAGTTCTCAAGCACGCTGAATGGGAAGTTGATTCCTAGACAGGGAGTCAAAATGATGCCTTGGGGTACCCAGGGACCCCAATCTTGCCCATGATAAGGGTCTGGCTGTCAACATGCAAAAAGGAAAGTAGTCACTCTTGTGCTCAAAGATCTTTTATTCGTGAAATGCCCCAGGGAATAGATGGGGAAGAGGAGGGGAGGGAATCCTGGTGATATCCAGAATCCTTACATCCTTTGTGGGCAGATATCCCACCAAACAGGCAGGACTCAGAGCAGCAAGGCTGCTAGAAGAATGAGTCTAGGGGACCTCCTGGCAGGGAAAAGCAAGTAGTCATTGCTTGGTCAGGGTTTGGGAGGCTGAGAGAGAAGAAGAGACTGGGGTCTCACAGAGACCCTCCCAGATGGGACAGTGGATTGTGGGATTGAGGTCATGGCTGCCATCATCCTGGAGGAGCCCACCCACCACAGCTGAGGCCTAGTCTCAGGAGCAGACAGTTCGGTTCTCCCCTTCTTCAGTGTCTTACACTGTGTGCATCTACCTTGCTCTTCTTTCTTCCTGGTGGTCTCTTTCCTGGAAGTCCTGTACACAGCAGCCTCGTTGTTGGCAGGAAGCCTGGGAGAGGATCCTATAATATAAACACATTTTGGATACACAGAGTAAATATGTAAGACGGAGTTCTCTCTCAGCAGCAGTTCTCAACTAAGCGTATTTTATCCCCCGGGATCATCTGGGGGCATTTGGAGACATTCTCAGCTGTCTCAGCTCAGGGCTGCATGGGAGCCTAGTGTGTGGAGGTACTGCTGTGTAGGCAGGTCCTACAGGATGCTCTCCAGCCCTGGCTGACCCTGCCCCAATATCCACACCCCAAGTTGGGGAGCCAGGGTTTAGAGCATAGTGGGGTTCAAGGACCGGATCTAGAGTGCTGGTTCTCACAGGTTAAACACATTTATGTAGTAAAAGCTGCCCTAGATGATTGTCCCATATGATCCTATTGTTCATGTCTAATTAAGAGCAGGATGTGCTGTAATTCGTTTATTCAACTAATGACCATTATGAAAAGCATCCTAAGATCAATGAACAAAAGACTTACTTTGTGGGGCTTTAAAAAAATTAGCATTGATCGAACCGAGCAGTCACTTGCCCACTGTGAAACATTTTATCCATTTGGGGTGTCGACATCCTGGTACTTGGCCACTCAGCCAGAGTGGAGAGCTCGGATAAAATGGGTGTCTTCAGCCGGGCTTGTGCCTGTAAGCTTCAGCCTATGAAGCGCTGGGGCCAGGGATCGCGGTTCGAGGCCCCCCTGGGGCCGGTAGCAAGACCTAGTTCCAAAAAAATAGCTGGGTATGGTGGCACACGCCTGTAATCCCAGCTACCTGGGAAGCTGAGGCTGGGGATTGCTTGAGTCTGTGGTACCTGGGCAATGACAGCCTGTGGTTCCATGGGCAAAAAAAGCAGACTTAGTCTCAAAAAAAAAAAAAAAAAAAAAGATGGGGCTCTTCTGGGTCCAGCCTGTCTTCATTGAGAAGGTGTAGGGACTAGCAGTGGGGGCTCTGGCTGGAGAAATCTGATGCAGCTCATTGCTGGTAGCTGTCCTCCATGTCAAGGAATCTCCTTAAAGCTGGTACTTTAAAACCGGCCCATTGTCCCTGTGGAAGTCACTAAGGGCATGTAATGGACCATTGCCACTTTGAAAACCAGGACATCTGAATCTGTAGGAAAGGTACCAAGTGTCCAAGACTCAGCAGCAGGGAGGAGGTACGGGGAAGAGTGCCATCTGTGGGTCCTGGCATCATTCCAAAGCTGGGTCCTACTGCCTGGCATCTTGCTTCTGACATTCCCCAAACCTGGGTTCCCGTTTTTCTTTTAGTCCGGTGAGCACCCTCAAGTCTTTCTCATCAACTCCTTTCCTACCTACATTAGAAACCAGAGTTGTCATGGAGAATACTAATTGCTACAGGAAGCAAACCGTCACTTTGCTCCAAGCAAGTTGGGTGGTCTCAGGTGAATAATAATTCCCCATTATGAACGCAACTTGAGATGACACAAGACAGGAACATTTTCTCCTTTTCACAGTTCTCAGGAGCAATTTGTTGCACATGCTGAGCTCACAGAAGGATCAGGGCCAAGCCTCCATCTTTTGGTCAGGGCAGACTGTTTATTGCAGACATCGACCTGACAACTTGACAAGAGCATCTGGAGTTTATCAAGGCCCTCCTGTACAATGAGCTCTTTGTTCATTGTTGTCTCTTATCTGCTTCATTCCATACATCCCTGTGAAACTCAGCATTTTTCTCCCTTCCCGCAGAAGCTCGGAGAAGTTAGGATACTTTATTAACTCTTGTCACTAGTGTGTGGTGGGAGTTGGCTCCCAGTTTCCTCTCTGTCCTATACCGCAGGGTGTTCAGACTTGGCAGTCAAGTCACCTAGGCCTCTTCCTCAAACCACCTCACCCGCCACCTGGGACAAAAATCTGTGGTAAACGAAAGTCCAGATACCTCTGAAGTGCTTCTGCCCCAGCTATTGCCATTTAATCTCACATAGAAATGACCTACTTTATGGACTGCTGGTCACTGCCGATGCTGTGGCATTAGCTATAATAAGTAGTGAAATTCTGAAAATTTCAACGTTTTCGTCTGGAATTTGTGAAAGTGCAGACATCTGTGAGAAATATGAAAGTGTCCTTATTATAAATCTAAACGATGAAGTTATTTCCTTTTGAAAGATGACTGTGACAAAAACCATTAGAAACTGACAGAAAACAAGTGTGAAGTGATATAGACCAATGTGACATTGTTTTGATGACTGGGATAAGAGTGTTACTTTTTATTCTACTTACTTGAGAACTATAAAACGGAGAAATTATCTTCATAATTAGGGTCACATAACCTCAGCTACACTTTGAAACCAAAATAAAGGCATGTAAACCTGAGCTCTTCATAAAGGACAGAGGTTGTCCACACAGGTGCCTGAGAGAGAAAAAACCGGCTTCAGACACAAGAGAAAACAGAGTATCTCCAAGATTCCTGCCCCTTTTTAGATTCTGTGAGAGGCTGAATAGCAAAGGGATATGACAACTGAATGTTCTAGAATGGAATAACTATTCATGCTGAGGAATAACCATGACCTGCATTTGGTTGCTGCTTAGACTCGTGGGTTTGTACCTATTAAGCATCTGCTTCCAGGGATCACCTTCTCCACTCCCACCATTTTTTAAAAAGTCATCTAAATTTTAACATGCAAACTCTACATAGGAGAAGGCATGATCAAATGCATAGGTTATAATGAGATGGCTGTAAGACCTCATTTGGAATAAGGGGCAATGCCTTTGTAAACACTCTCTGGAGTTCATCCTTGCTGATGTACTCCTTTGCAGGGTAGCTGCATGTTCTTTCCTCGGTCATCAGCTCTCTTGCCACAGGTGACTGAGTTTGGTCATTGCCAATTTGTGAAAATGCACAGTCAGCTCCCCCCAAGATCATCTAGTCACGTGTGGAGGGTTTGCCCTGCTGGAACCCCTTCTTCTAAATCTTTTGGGTATGTTCATAGGTCTGAGCATGCCTTTCTACCCTTGAGTTCTATTTTCAATGCCTCATGTTTATATTGAACTTGAAATCTAATTTTCTGGAATGCCTGACTTTAAAATAGGCTGTGGGGTTTAAATGGAAGACCAGGACTGTTCATGTAAAATAATAACCAGGCTTTTGACACCCTGGGTCTTTTATGGATTTGTCACTCTCTGAATTATTCGGTGACACCACTCACTTTGTTCTGCCAGGCAGAGAACCACTGAATTAGAATAATGGATTGTGCTTTCAATTAGACTTCATATGACCCTGGTAGACCCTAATAACTGAATAAATGGGGAAATGCTATAAAGTGCAACTCCTTCTAATGGCTCTGTTTCCCTGCTGCATGACTTCATGAGATCGCAAATCAGATCCTAAGGGAAAGTACTTAACTCCATGACACTCCTCCAGCAAGATTTAAGTGTTGGATTTTAAAATAATTGTTTACTAAACAAAATGCATCACATTCTAAGGGGTGATATTGGAATGAATGTGTTTTTTTGCTTAAGTCACCTTTGTAATGTACAAAAGTGAGCAAACATTTTGGATTAGAGATTTATTTATTAAGTTAGAGGGTGTAAAAGTATTAAATAAAAAGACAGACATGAGCATTACCATGCTGGCTTCTGCTCTTGCTCCTCAGCTGAGTGGGGCAGGACCATCCAGCTCTTCATCTTAACCTCCAGGATTCATCTTCAGAGTCCATTACAAACCCAGGGCAGGGGATGGCATTCATGTCCCCATAATCTTAATATTTTTACTGCCAACTATTTCATATTATCCCCTAAAATTTCAGAGGACACTTGCCATGTTCTCTCTTCTCTGGAAAAAGAACTATCTCTATGACTCTCCATGCCCTTATGAAGGTCACTGGCTTGACATCATTGTCTCCCCTCATGTTCCTAATCCATCTCTGGGCACCACTTTTTTTTTTCTTTTTGCATCATTTTCTTTTTCTTTTAAAAATTTATTTAGTTATATTTATCACAACCTTGGTAAATGGTTTTTGGGATACCTCCCCCTCTCCTCCCTCTGGTGCCCCCTCCATTCTCTCAAACCCCGTTCTTTGTTGTTTGCTAGTCTGTGTTCCGTCCATTAGTCTCTTTCTTTCCTGTGGCAGTGTTCTAGTCTGTGTTCCGTCCATTAGTCTCTTTCTTTCCTGTGGCAGTGTTCTTTCATTGGGTGAAGGACTGTGTTGTTGGAACCAGGCGAACCTTGCTGGTAGGTTTTCAGTCTTAAGATTGTGCTGAGTGGCCAGTCTTTATTTATTTGTGGTCTGTCCATATTTTCTCATTGGAGGCTGTCTTCTCCAATCCCATCTCCGTTGTTTTGCAGCTTTATTTTATGGTTCTGGCATCAGATTTAGAGGGATTCTCACCCCCTGCCAGGGTCTGTGAAGAAGTTTCCCTGTGGATACAGGCATCCATGAGTGGCCATTGTAGATTGTCTCCTCTGTCTCACTTTGTGGCCCTGCTGTGGGGCCGATGCCCCCAGTTCTTGGCCCTCTTCTCCTCTCCCATAGTGTGTGGGGATGTGCCTTGGACTCCTAAAAGACATCTTCAAAATGAAGTCTTGGGTCCTCTAGACCCAGGGAGCAGGGAGGTGCATCTCCTGATATTGTGTTTCGATAGTTGTTTTGCATGAACTGATTCTTTTGATTGTCCATCTGCTTTGTCCAGTTCAGGCTTGTGGGCTGGATTTTTACCTGGTCCCTCACCCGTTTTGTGATGGGGTTTGTATTATGAATGTTCTTCTTCCTCCTGAAGATTAGCTGGAATGAGAGTGAAACGGAAGGGGCAATCTCCCCTCCAAACTGCCTGAGTGCTGGTACCTACCTGCATGGGGGCGGGGCCCAAATGGTTAGGCAAGTGTCCTCCCAAGCCCCTCCTGTGATGGGGGCAGGGGGAAACACACCCCCTGCAGCCAATCTGGGCTGCAGATGGCTACCCTGTGCAACAACCATCCACTGGTGGATGGGGCTAGAACACCGCCCGTCCCCCCTCCCAGGCTTTGGGGGGCTTACTTAAGGGTCATCGCCATCTTTGTCCCCCATTGACTAGGGAGCTCCAATGGCTGGGGACCCTGGGCCGGTAAGCAATCTGCTTAGGTTGCTTGCTGAGGGGTGGGGCTCAAGTCCCCACCCTGCCCCCATGCTGGCTCCTCCCTGCATGGGGGCAGGGCCCAGATGGTCTGGACACCTTTTTCTGCCTGCAGCTTTCTCAACTATTTGAAAACTTAGTTTGTACTAACCATAGGCTAGCTTTCTTTGTCCCTACCCCATGAGATACCCACTTAAATCTTTGGAGGTAGGGGGCTTCTTATACATTTCAGAATAGTTTCATTTTAGCTGTAAAACAAGTGAAAGATCAAGAGGAAAATCAAGTATGGGAACAAAACTGTTACAGCAAACATTCCAAACCCATCTTTAGGAGAAGGCTGAGCAACAGCAAAATCCCTGCAATAAAGACAACTTAAAATCTTGCATGCTTTTGTCTCTAAAGCCAGCTATCTTGGGTTGTGTGACAATTCATCACATGGGCAATGCAGGGTTGGAATGTGGGGCTGAGGCAGGGAACTCAGTGGAGAAGCACCAATACCTGTAGGCACCTACCATCGTCAGGCGTGCGTCCTGCGAGCCTCAAGCCTGCTCTCCTTTCCACTCAGTGGTCTGCAGTAGGCGGGACACATGATTTTTGTTGTCAGTACATGCTGATTTCTGAGTCTCTCATCCTGTTTACTCTTCTCATGGCTGTAGAACACAGCCAAGAAAGGGATCCTTCCTATTTTCCCAAAAGGCATAAGAAGTAATTGACTTCTTCATCCATTCCTTATGCAGCCCACTCCTTTTGAAGATGAAAAGAAACCATATGGTAAAAGTCTAAAAGAGTTTTGCCCATAATGTGCATGTTAGTATTGCCGTAGGGGTTCTTTTTTAATTTTTCTTAATTTAACTCCTTGAGATGACAAGAGCGTTGAGGGTGACTTCTTAAAGAGTAATAAGCGAAACCACTTTCATTACTTGGGAAGCTGACTGTTCTCTTGCCTCAGTCCTTCTCATTGAAAATAACAGAAATCAACAGAATGTGAATGTTTCCAAATAGCAGGTTGATTCTACAAGTTGAGTTAAAAGCAGGTATAATTCTCCAAAATCTTCTAAAGTATTAATTAAATTTAAGAAAAAGTGAAAGTATCATCATTTTGCACAACTGCACTAGAAAATAAGCATTTTTGCAAGTTTAGGATGAATTTTTCCAGTACACCTGATGGGCTCTGTATACCTTTACAGAGGAGCTGATCTCAGTAAATGGGGCTTAGGTATTTGTGATGGTCATCTCTCTACACATTATGTGCCTTGGATTCTTTGACTTTGTGATTTCTCATGCACCTGTGGCTCCTCCATAAGTGCTGAATGGATATAACAACCTGTTAGAGGCAGCAGATAAAGTACTCAGGCTGAAAGTTGTCTCTAGCTTCTTTGTGGAATGGGAGTCATTTGCAGAGGTGATTGGCTGATAGTAAAATTAAACCAAAGGACAGTTACTCAGGTCAGTTTGGTTTGGTTCATTCTGACACACACAGAATTTTCAGTAATTCAACTAATCAAAATTTCTCCTTTTTCCCAGATCTGGTGAATCATTGTTTCTCTTCATAAGTGGTATTGTTCCTTCCATGTAAGCAGTGGCAGGTTTTACATAGAATGTTATTAGCCGCATACAATTTCAGTGTATTGCACATTCAGTCACCCATTGCATGGACTGCAGCTCTTCCTGTAGATCACATTGTGTCTACTTTGAAAAGAAAGTAAGTACTGCAATAAACATGGGAGTGCAAGTTTCCTTTAGAATTAATTTTTTGTGTCCTTTAGGTAGATTCCCAGGAGTGATATGTCACTCCTCAGTGTTCTGAGGAACCTCCACACAGTTTTCCAAGATAGACAAATAGATCAAAGTTGTGGTATATTTACACAATGGAATATTACTCAGCAATAAAAAAGATGGGGTCGTGTCAATTGCAGCAAGAAGGATGGAATTGGAAGGGAAGATGCTAGCCAAAATAAGTCAGAACGATAAATACTGGGTGGTCTCACTTGTATGTAGAAAATAGAGAAATAAAACAAAAGATCAAGAAACTGTCAGGATTAATATACTGACCATAAAACTGAGACATACAGGAAAGAAGGGGAAGGGAAGGAGGCAAGACAGGGGGACAACAGCAATGCCAAAACTAATAACAATAACAATAAAGTAAATAAGAAGCAAAAAGAGAGTAATTCAAGGCCGGAGGATTCATTTTTTTCACAGCATGCTCACAGAAGTTATGTGGAGCCTGGAAAGCATGACTCACTGCTCTAACTTAGTTGTTGTTTACACAGCAGAGTGAGTAAAGGACTTGGTATCCTGGGGCCACAGCAGAAGGGACAACACAGTGAATCCTGCTTTCCTCCTGTCTGAGCATCTCCTCTGAGGACCAGGGAATAAACAACTAACCAACATACCACAGTGAATTTATGTTTACATTTTGATTTTTTAACATCTCAAAGACGTACTGGTGTCTCCTGGTGACTGTTGACCTGATATCAGTCAGGAGGTGACTGTACGGCTTATGCCTGGGCATCATGACTTGTAGAGGGAAGTCAGCAGTTTGCAACAAAACACCAGGAACTTCAGTAGCCCACTCCTGAGAAAACCCATTGCCAAAGCTCCTGGGGGCACTGAGTATGCGTGGAGGACAGAGGCCATGGGTCTCAGTTACAGGGTTCAGGACATTCCAAAGATAACACAGTTTCAGGAGTCTCCCAAATAATTTGTTTTGATATTTTCCACTGTGGTTTGCACAAAGGTGATAGAATTTCTAAAATAGTGTCTGGATACATCTAGACTTGCTTTCAGTGATTTCAAAGTAATAAAGCAGTGTGTTCATCTTATTGGTAGCAATTTTAACTTCTTAGTGGTACACAGTGTCTTGTTACTGATAGTTCTCCAGTTTGCTGAAATGTAATATTTGTGTATTAAATGGCAACAAGTGCTTTAGAGGTTGCTAAAACATAGCAGGGTACATGGACAGTGTCATTGAGTGGGGGAGTTTTCAGCTTTAATCAGGGTAGGCAGCAAGCTGATCAGAATGTGACTTTTAAATAAGACTTGCAAAGGGACTTAGCTGTCCAGACAGCTGAGAAAAAAGGGCTTCAGTCGATTGCACACCTGTTTGGAGGTCCTGGGGAGGCAGATCTCATTTACCTGAGAAATAGCAGGGAGGTTGTGTGGCTGCTGCAGAATGGGTGAGGTGGAAAGCATGGGAGACTAAGTTGGAAGGGATGAGAAACCAGCTCGTCAGGGACTCTAGCAGGAGGTCGTAGGCTGTTTAAAGATTGTCATGGTCACATTTATCATCAGAGGATTTTGTGCAGAGAAGTAGCACCAAATAGCTTGCATAGTTAAAGGATCGCTGCTCAAGACTGAAAAGAGACAAAAAGACAGAATCAGGAAGACTGGTTGGGGCCTCATCATGACTCAGAGGCCTAGATCACATGCTGGTGTGTGGACGCACCACTCCCTGGGCAGGTAGCCTATTTAATGATGATGAAAGAGGTGATGCAGACATACCTTGCTCAACCTTTTAGGAAGCGAGCAGATCCTTAAGAGCAAAGTGGAGCAGAAGGTAAGAAGCCTTCTTGGATAAGGAAAGAACAAGGTAGAGAAAATAAAAACTATATGATTGACTGATGCCACATGTCAAATTTGGTGTGAAAAGGTGCCGAGTTGTCATTGGGGCTTGGCTGACTGAATGTGCTGCTTCTGGGCAAGCACACATTTAGGGACACACACATTATCTATGTGGCTAGATTGGCTCCATCCTGGGTCGGTAGTCCAAATATCTTGACTGATAATTTGGATAAGGAATGGGAGGAAAGAGAAGCCCTATCCTGGCAGTTACAAGAGTTAAGCTGGCATGAATAGAGGAGACAGCCCAGGGAACAGATTGGGAGCACTAACTGGAGCTCACTTCAACGTGGTGAAACTGAGATGTCCATTAACCATCCCAGGGATGCTGTAGTTTCGGCAGTCAGATAGGTGAACTGGAGTTCCTCACTGCCTGTCCTTTGCCAAAATTTCCTCCTCATCCAATCACTGTCTGGAGTGTGTCTTCTTGTAGCTCTGGTGAAAAGAGTGATTTTATCCTGGTCTATGTTCAAAGGAACATATAGTATTTCCTGATTTCTTATTTGTTCAATACCAAGTCCTAGAGAGAATGTATAACAACAGAATCTGTCAATCCCAGGTTGCAATGTAGATTGGTACAACTTACACAGAAAGTAGTATATTTTTAAGTTGAACAATTACACATTCTAGGAGCCAGCTATCCCATACCAACATTTATATCCAAGAGAAAATCTTGACAAAAACATCAGAGAATGTGCATAAGATTATTTATGATAGCATTTGTTATAGTAGCAAAAGCTGGAAAAATATCCATAAGCTTATCAATAAAAGAAAACATCAATTGAGAGATATTCTCATGATGAACTATGATACAGCCACCAAAATGAGTGATAGCTATACCAAACCATGTGAACTGATTAGCCATATATCATATTTCATCTGTTCTACATGTGCAGTTTTTCTTATAATAGCTCAGAAATCTTAGCTCCTTTGCAGGATTTTGTGTTAGTGTTTGTACCAGCTATTAAAGTGATGTTCCTTAGCTACAAACTCATTATTGTGTGAACTGATTTGTGATACTGGCCCTGAGACATTGCCAGTCTAACCAGTGTTTTGCCAACCCTGTTCTCTGAAAACTTTGTCTCTAGAGGAGCCTACAATATAGAGGGGGAAGAAGGGCCTTGCTTCCCCTCTTGCCTTTCTAGTCCCACCAACCCTACCAGCCACTCTTCCTCACAGCGTTGTCCCAGCATTCCTGTAGGGGCTATGGAACCCACCTTGTCATTTTCCATCACTTGCAGACCTGTTTGGTCACACTGTTTCACCAGAGAGCCACCCCTCCTCATGCTCCAGGCCCACAAACCCCAGCAGCACCAGAGCAGTGCTTTCTTCTCAAAGGTCTCGGTGTTAGCTCCTCATGGTCAGTCCCTTCTAACTGTCCCTTCAGTGTCCTTTATTTAATCAACCATAGGGGACAGCTGCTGCTTCCTTTAATTACTACTTCTTTTAGTTAAACTCATGATTATTGAGTTTTTTATCTTTCCATGGAAAACAACTTTCTACCCGATACCGGAGCATTAGATAAAATTCCTGTGGTCAAATAACAGATGTGGCTTTGATTGATACAATAGTACCTAAAATAATTGGACCCCTTATAATCCATGAAGTTTCAGAAGATCCTAAAGAATGATCTTAAAGAATGATCATAAAGAATCATAAGAAATCAGGGAATATTACTTGTTCATTTGAACATGGAATCAATATAAAATCATGCTTTTCACCAGAGATACAAGAAAGTTTGTGTTTTATGCAAACTTAACAGCAAATGAAGTTATGTGTTAGGAACATTCACGCATAAGTTAGGGTCAGTCTTACCTCTCATATAGGAATGCAGGAATATAGGAATGCACATGAGGGAGGAGTCCATGGGTTCCTATACAGTCTTAGTTTGTATAATCGGGTTCACTGAGTTATTGCGGTATCATGGAAATCATTCTTACCAACTTACAGAGAAATGTAGTCATAATACATTCACAACACACAAAGCACACATACTTATATGAGTGTGTACCTGTAAACACAGCATGTTGAACATTGATGAGGCTATAAAAAGAAATATGATTAACCCAATCTTCTAAACATGATGCGAAAATAAATGAAGTTATTTCCTTTTTACTTAAATTAAAGTCTAGCAGAATAGGAAATTCTTGATTCACTACTGGGTGAACTGTCTTGGTGTCTCCGCTGTCCTCGGTACTGAACACCCCTATAGAGGAATCCAGCATTACCCTGATTTTATTTCCCTTTAAATTGAGTTCACTAACCTGCCTACCTTCTCCAAGGGCAGGAAATATTCCTACGTTCATGAAGGACTCCAAAAGGACTTCACTCTGTGTTTCTAAAGACAGCAGTTTCAGCAACTCTTTGTGTTCTGGATTTTCTTTAATTGTATGATGAAATATGTCTTCTGCTACTGTCTCTGGGGTTTCTACTTTGGGATTCCAAGTGAGAACACAAGCGTTGTGCCTTGATAGCCTCATTCACTCCCCCAGCTGTGATTTGCTGCTAATCTTCTCTCTCTATTTCTCTGTTATTTTTACTACCCACTTCCATCTTCTGTACTCTTTAGTGTGTCCCAACTCTTGTCAAGTCTTCTTGGTGCCCTTTCTAGTCTTTATTTTTTCCCCTATTTTTCTCCCTGCGATTCCTTTTTTTTTTAATTTCTCTAATTTCTTTCTTGCTTTCTTTCCTGCATTCTGCCACCAGTCTGCTGACTGTTTCCTCTCTTCCTTGAGTTTATCTATCTTATTTCATTTTGGGGATTCATTTACATTCTCTTTCCCATCAGTGACAGTATGTTGAGTCATAATTTTTGTTTGTTCTATGACCGATTTCTCTGGAAACTTTTCTGATTTTATAGAAAAGTTTTCTTGTTGTTCTTTCCTACATATTTTCTTTGAGTAATTTTTGATGACTACTGTTCATTTGCTTTAAATTTTTTCCTTTTCATATTTGTATTGCCTAGAATCCATTTTTGCAAGAGGTTGGAAGTGAAGGGATAGATGAGGGGACGGGACCAGCATAGCTCTCCCAGCTGGGCAACTCCAGTCTCTGTCTCTGTTAGTGTAGTGTGTCTGTGACTGCACATGCGTACATGTGTATGTGCTTGTGTACATGTGTATGTGCTTGTGTGCGTGCATGTATGCACGCACGCTCATCTCAGCTGCTATAGCGCCAGGTCCAGGGCATCCCCCACTCCTCAGTTCCCTCACCAGTTTCTGCAACCAGCCCTTGTAACCTCCTGATCTGACCCCTCCTGCAGCTGTCCCTGGTGGAGAGGAACAGCCACCCTAGGGGGCAGTTCTCCAGAGATCCCAAGGGCCTCCCCTCACCCTCCTCAGTCCTCAGGGTCTGGCTGGCTTCCCTGGAGCTCCTCTGGCCTCAGCTGCTCTTGGCAGCTCTTCAATGTAAATGGCATTAGCAGATCTTCTCTGCCTCCTGGACTCACTATAAACAAATCCTGTGACTTTTGAAGACGTGTCTGTTTGTGTGGTTTCCAAGAGGCACTGAACCAAAATTCACAGTGATGCTGGCACTGCTCTCTGCCTCCAGGTTCTCTTCATATGCTTGAGAGAAGAACGGCCTTTGTATTCTCAAAATCTGTTTTCAATCTTTTAGAGGACGGCATGATCACTGACTCAACCTAAGGGCGTGGCCCGTATTGGCACTGATACATGTGCCTCTCCCTGGGCTGCTCTCCTGGCTGGAGGGGTCAGCAGCTTCACAGGATGCAAGGCTACAGGAGCATTGTGACTTTGTGCTGATTTTCTTTCTTTTTTTGATACCCCCTTATACTTTAATTGTTTTATTTATCTATTCTTTTACTTATGTACTGTGAAAATAGAGTCAGTACATATAGCATATGGCCAGATGAATCAGCCTGAAGCAGAAACCCATCTGGCCCCCCACCCACCCGTCCAGTGGCTTCATGGGACACATGGTTGGCCCTCCACATGGCCACTGACCCTCATTCAGAGCAAATCTCACCCTAACTTCAGGGATCATCCTTACTGTTCTTTAGTTTGACTGCCTAAGAATACATTCTTAAATCTTAAATTTGTTTTTCTGCCTGTTCGGAGTTATTTATTTTTTTAAACTTGCGTTTGAATTTCAGGCATTTAGAATCATGGGTTCTCAATAATTTCATCTCTGACTTACTGAGTGCTTTCAATTCATGATCCCAATTAATTACATTCTCCCCCTCCATTACCTTCTTTCTGTTGTCTATTGTGCATTTATTATCTATTACCTGCTAAGTTACACATTTCTTTTGTAATTCTATTACAGCATGTGAGGTGATGACAGATATTTTTGGTTCTCAAATCCTTAAAATGTTGGTATTTTACTCTCTTCATGAGCAATGCAGGGATCTTAGATTCAGGGATCTCAAATCTTCGAACTCCTTACATAAACTCCTTCCAACCTGCTTTAAAATTTTTAGTTGTTATCAGGAAGGGTGAGGGACCCTGCTGTGGTTTCTGCCCCAAACATACTCCAGTGTGTAATCCTCTTCAGTGGAAAGGAACTTTCATATAATTAGTGTGCAATAAGACAAAGACAGCAAAGAATAGAGAATAGAAAGAATAGAGAAGAGAGAATTAAGCACCCTAAGTTGTCCATCCCCTCATGGATAAATGCTCTGCCAAACTGGGCCTTGAGGCCCAAAGCTTACTACAAGTCTCAGGTACCTTCTAGTGGGGACCCATAGGAAAGGAACAAAAACAGACAAACAAACCTGGAAGAAAAGGTGCAAAATCTAAATCCAGATAAGGTAGTCATTGTCAGCCTCCCCACAAGTCTCTCACCCGTGTTGTTTCAGATATCTCCTTCCACATCCCCCAAGTTCCTGGTACAAATTCAAGGTTGAGGAGTAAGTGTTGCTTCTTCACATGTACCTTGTGCAAACCTCCTTCTTGCTCTCCTTCCTCCTCCTTCTTTCCTGCTTTCTCTCTATGCAGCTCTACCCTTCCTTAGGATGGGACAGGGAACCTGAAAACCTCCTCCTTTTCCCTGGGGACTACCCTTATTCTGGAAGCCCATGAAAGACTAGAAGGTACCAGAGAATGTGGGTTCCATGCACATTCATGTAGCCAAGGAATAAAGAGATTTAGACAAAAAGCAATTATATAAAAGTTGGCTCAGAAATATAGATTCAGATATCTACAGGATGCTACACCCACAAGGAACAGAATACACCTTCTTCTCAAATGCACATGGATCATTTTCTAAAATTGACCACATATTAGGTCACAAGGCAAACATGAATAAATACACAAAGATTAAAATAATACCAACTTCCAGCCCCTGGGAGGGACCCCCTCGCCACACGCCACCTCCGCCGCCCCTGGAGCCACCCCCCTCGCAGCCCGCCACCCCCGCCGCCCCTGGGAGCCAAGCCCCGCCTCCA